>MDKI01202306.1:0-68890 GCA_005239505.1 Nicotiana paniculata
GGGGTTGGAGAAATTTAGAAGTATAAGGTTGTTGATATAGCTTGTGTAGTGGTGTGTGTTTAATTTAGTGTGATAGAAACAAACATAGGAGAGCTGTATTTATAAGGTTCAAATGTTGGGTGAGATTAGCATTTGTTAAAAATAATAGGATTGGTGTTATCCATCTGTACAAGAGTGAGGTGATGGATGGAAACAAACATGGAAGGCACGTTAAATTATATACTGAAAGTATAAATAAATAAATATAGTTACTCCAAATAATAGGATTATATTATGTACGAATGATACAAAGAGTGGTTATGAGTTTGTTGAACAAGTATACAGAGGGCAACAAAGTCAATGGTTTTGGTAAATTGGAATCTTTATTTTTATAAGCTGCCCGTCCTCTTCTTTCATTGGCAAGGTTTTGGTAGTTATAATCAGGTTGTTAAGACATAAACAATAGTATAGTATCTTAATGCAAATATCAGAAAAAGATGTATTATTTTGTAAAAGTAATAGCAAAATGACGATGCAAACATACCTAATCAGACAAATGTAGAGACGGTAAATCTAATTAACTTGTATAGATTTAATTTATATTGACAATGAAAACAATGCCCCTATTATGTATTTAACATGTTGTAATATATATATATTGTCTTTTTGTCATGACCCAAAACCCATTATAGACTGTGATGGCGCTCAACATCGCTGTTAGGCAAGCCAACGGTGAAGTATCACGTTAATTATTCATTTTATTACTTTCGAAATCATAAAATTTATTAAGTGAGGAAATTTACGCCTTTAAATTCACATGTACATACATAATTAGTATTGCATAAAAAAAAGTGATAATAATACGCGAACTCGTAAGCATCAACTAGAATATGCCCAAAACTCGGTGTCACAAGTGCATGAAAATTACTAAGGAGTACAATAATATTACAGCATCTGTCAGGAATATAAATAAGATATTATAAAGTAAATAGTACGATGGAGACTCTGTGAGCTGTGATACGTGGCCTGGAATGCAGCTCACCATAAAGTTTCCTCAGCAGATGCACCTACACGCCACAATGACCACCAAATGAATCTATTAGACTCTGAACATTTAGTGCAGAAGTGTAGCATGAGTGCGTAAATCAACGAGTACCCAGTAAGTATCTAGCCTAGCTCCGGAGAAGTAGTGGCGAGAGTTCGATATCGACATTTATTAGTGGTCCAATAAAGCATTATAATAAATCAAAGCAGATATAAAGCACAATAGTAGCAGTGGGGTAAAAAAGTAACTAACATAATCTTTCAAAATTTCTTAACAATAAAAATTTCTCAATCTCGTATCCTATCTCAACAACTCGAAAAATATCAAGTGCAAATATCAAATAAATAAGGAATACCATATGCAATGCCAGACATCATTGGAAGGATAATCTCGTGAATATTCGGAATGCTAGCGATATAACGTACGATTATGCCGAGGTCGTACCACCCAATCCGAAATAATGTGTATACTACCGAGGGTCGACCGACACGAACCATAAATGCATCTATTATACTGCCGAGGCATTCGGCCCACTCCACAAAAAAGGAAGGAACTTATCGAATTACGAGGAACGGGCTTACAATATGGGTACAGGAGCATAAAGTGAATATAACCTATACCGTTTCTCAAATAAATTGCAAACAAACTCAAAGTAATAAAGCTCGGCCTAATATATATGTATATATATATATCTAAATCAATTTCCATTATAAATTCACCTCGTGTGTTCGTAGCACCCACAACTAGTAGCACATAACAATTGCATCATTTAGAGGGTAGTTTCCCCCTCACTAGGTTAGACAAGAGTCTTACCTTGCTTCGAAGTTCCATAGCTGGTCCAATTACGGGTACAGGAGCATAAAGTGAATATAACCTATACCGTTTCTCAAATAATTTGCAAACAAACTCAAAGTAATAAAGCTCGGCCTAATATATATATATATATATGTATATATATATATATGTATATATATATATGTATATATATATATGTATCTACATCAATTTCCATTATAAATTCACCTCGTGTGTTCGTAGCACCCACAACTAGTAGCACATAACAATTGCATCATTTAGAGGGTAGTTTCCCTCTCACTAGGTTAGACAAGAGTCTTACCTTGCTTCGAAGTTCCATAGCTGGTCCAATGCCTCTCTAACTCCTCGACTCAAAGCCAAACAGTCCGAAACTAGTCAAACAGCGTTCAAAACAATCAAAATATACTCTAATACTCAAAACTTAATAATTTATAACAATTCTCAATTCCTCGAAAAGTCAACAAAGTCAACCCTCAGACACATGTGCTCGAATTCCGAAATTGTTTCGAAGATAAACATTACCCATAACACCACGAACTCAAATATATAATTTATTCCTAATTCCTTTCCCAAAATCGTGGCCAACAACAAAAATTATCAATTTATAGGTTTCTTTAAAAATCCCACGATTACTACAAATTTTCATATTTAAATCCACATGTAAATTATGCATTTAACTCACAACGGTAGGAATCACTTACCTCATGAAGAATGATAATATTGGCACTCCAAAATCGCCCCCAAGGCCGGCTCCGATGAGAGAAATAAGGTGAAATGAGCCAAACCCACGTATTTAATAAAGCATTCTGCCCAGCGATATGTTCCGCGCCTGCAGAACTGTTTATGCTTCTGCGGAAACAACCTCGCAGGTGCAGCTTTCCCTAAGGCGCCATCTTGCCACTTCTTCGGACATGCGAATCCGCTTATGCGGAAATCACCCACATTTGCGAACTCCCCAGCTCGAGCAGCACTTCGCACAAGTCTGAAATTTAGCCGAACGCATCTGAATTATGCTTAAATATTCCGGAATGACGCCAAACCTTACGCACAAGTCATAAATCACAATACAAATGAATTCCAAGGTCCAGAACCCCGAACGGACATACATAACATCAAAGTTCAC
The DNA here is from genome assembly GCA_005239505.1 of Nicotiana paniculata. Taxonomy (NCBI): domain Eukaryota; kingdom Viridiplantae; phylum Streptophyta; class Magnoliopsida; order Solanales; family Solanaceae; genus Nicotiana; species Nicotiana paniculata. The sequence goes on from MDKI01202306.1 coordinate 2,964, forward strand.
TTCAAATCAAACTTAAAAAATTTAAAACCTTCAAAATGCCAACTTTCCATTATAGGCGTCGAAACGCTCTCGGACCACCCGATACTCAACTCGAATTACGCCCAAGTCTGAAATCATCATATAAACCTATTGGAACCTTTAAATCTCGATTCCGAGATCGTTTACTCAAAAGTCAAACTTAGTCAACTCTTCCAACTTGAAGCTTTCGAATTGAGAAACACTGGAGCTCAAAACGACCGGTTGGATTGTTACAGATTTCTTTGTTTAGGCAACTAGTTTTACTAATTATTGTTCATGACTACTCGCTAGTAGTTTCTTTTTGATAATTTAAAAAGAATTATCTACCCCGTCTGCGTATATAAGTGAAACTCATTGGCATCTAATGACAAGGTGAGTACGTCCAGAGGCGGAGTAGAAGCTGGGTATAGGTTCGACCAAACCCAATAGATTTTGCTCAAACAACATATTTATATTATGAAATTTATTAAATATGTGCAAATACTAAATTCGGAACCTTTTCTGAATCTAAAATTCTAAATCTATAAAGTTGAAAGCCTGGCTCCGCATCTGAACACGTGCTTTTGTCATCGGATCATACTTTTCGCAATAAATTCATAAGTTTTTAATTGCGCTGACTGGTTAATAGATATTATCAGTTCCTTTAGTAAGCTAAGAAGAAAGTAACAATGATAATACGTATACGTTTGGAATAACCAGAAAGTATTAAACTTGCAAAGTAAATTTGGAGAACACTATGGAAATCTTCAAGTTTTACAAAGTCTGAACTCTGAAGTATTCAAGTAGGACTGATATGTTGATTCCATCAAAGTTTTAGTAGAATGACGTTCTTTTATAGTTCGTAATTTCTTATCCTTTATAATTTTTCTTAATTCCCTTATTAAGTACTAATTATGAGTGATATTACGAGTGTTGTTTACTTCCACGTTTGTTCTTTTGCGTATATAGTAAATCTTAAATTACAATATTATTGTGACGACCAAGCCGGTTGTCTTAGGAATTAACGCCCCGATCCCCTGTTAACTGTTTTCCCCAAGTCTATTTCTGCTAAATTGAATTGCTGGGACGTTCGGTTTTGAGTTTCAGAGGGTTTTGGGACATTTAGTCCCTAAATGAGAGCTTAAGTGTTGGAAAGTTGCCCGTAGTCGGACCAGTGTGAAGAAGGCCTCGGAATGGAAATCTGATGGTTCCGTTAGCTCTATTAGGTGATTTCGGGGTTGGGAGCGTGTTCGGAATGCATTTTGGAAGTCCGTAGCTCATTTAGGCTTGAAATGCCGAAGATTGAATTTTTGGAGTTTCCGGTCCGATAGTGAATTTTTTATCCGAGAGTTGGAATGGAATTTCGGAAGTTGCAGTAGTTCCGTCATGTCATTTGGGATGTGTGTGCAAAATTTGTGGTCATTCGGATAAGTTTAGACGTGTTTCGGCATCGGATGTGAATTCTAAAATTTTCCTAAGTTTCTAGGCTTGAACCTATGCATAATCAATGTTTTTGATGTTATGAGACATGTTTTTAAGACTTGACCTAGTTCAAATAAGGTTTTAAGGTTGGTTGGTGATTTTGGTTGAGGTCCCGGGGGCCTCGGGGTTGTTTCGGATGCTTAACGGGTGAAAAATTTGGGAATTTGTTGCTGCTGAACCAGGCTCTTCTGGTGTCCTCGCACCTGCAAAGGTTTTTACGCAGGTGCGGACTCGCAGGCGCGTGGGCCATGATCGCAGGTGGTATAGAGGGGAGATTAGGACAGTGGTCGCAGGTGCAACCTGGGTTCCGCAGGTGCGGGACCGCAGGCGCGACCAAACGATCGCAGGTGCGGCCCTAGTGTAACTTAAGTGACTTTCGCACCTGCGATGATTTTTCTGCAGGTGCGGTTATCGAGCCCGCAGGTGCGGATTTCCTGTGTGATTTATTCCAAAAATTCGAGAGTTCATCTCATTATTCTAAAAACCGGGTGGGAGCTCAAGAAGTGGAGGTTTTCTGTGGGTTTTGAAGAGAAGGATCATAGGTAACATTTTTTAATCCTAATTCATTGTTAGACCATTAATTCCTGTTGTTTTCTTTAGTTTTATTATCAAAAATGGGGGAAAACCATAGGAAAGGGATGAGATTTTCCCAATCCGAGATTCTGAAAAATTGTGGAGTTTCTGGCATCGGATTTCGATTGTTTCTGGTTGAATGAGTCCGTGAGTGAATGGGTGTCCAGAAAATATAACTCTTACCCGATTCCGAGACGTGGACCCGAGGGGCGTTTTGGTCATTTTACATAATTTCGCGTCTTAGCTTGAATTAAACAATGAAAATCAGTTGCATGAGATGTTATTTACGATATGTAATTGAATTGTATAGATTTGGGCCATTTGGAGTCGGATATTCGTGGAAAACGTGTGGTTTCAAGTTGATTTTGAGCCGGTTCGAGGTAAGTGGCTTGTCTAAACTTGTGTGGGGGACCTTTACCCTTAGGTGTGATATTTGGTAATTGAATGCCCTGTACGTGAGGTGACGAGTGCGTGCTGTGCTAATGGTTGGAAATTTGGTTTTACTTTAAATATTTAGACTGAGTTTCTTTCTTACCTGTTTTATTCTACTTGCAATTATAATTTATGTTAGCTTAGAAAAGCATGCCTAGTTTCCCTAAATTGCCTATTTGCTTTAGTTGCTTTAATTGTACTACGTGGAGTATGTTAAGCTAGAACTACTTGTTGCCTTGTATTTTTGCACTCTATTTCTGAATATCTTCTTGTGGCTGCGCATTTACATTGGGACTACGGATGTGGGATTCCGGTAGCTCCCCCCTTGTTTGTTTACTTTGGGACTGCGGGTTAGATTCTCGATAGATCCCCCTGCATATTTACTTTGGGACTGCGGGTTCGGTTCTCGATATATCCCCTTGCACATATAATGGACTACGGGACGGTATCTCGGGAGACCCTTCGGATATACATATGATGGACTACGGGACGGTATCCCGGGAGATCCTTCGGATATACATATGATGGACTACGTGATGGTATCCCGGGAGATCCACTAGACAATTTAGAAAAGGACTACAGGACGATATCCTGGGAGATCCTCATTGTTACTATTGTTATTGAGCTGTTCGAACCCCGTGTTTACTCTGTTCTTGTGTTTTCTTATTGCCTTGTTGATCTGACTTACTTCACTGTTGTATTCATTATTATTGTCTGTATTCCTACTGTAAATCCCCGTTATATTGTTTGACCTCAGTAGGGCCCTGACCTTCCTCGTCACTACCCGACCGAGGTTAGGCTTGGCACTTACTAGTACCGCCGTGGTGTACTCATGCCCTTTCCTGTGCATGATTTTCATGTGAAGATCCAGGTACCTCCACTCAGGCGCACTATCCCCGAGGTTGAGAGATCCAGCAGAGACTTCGAGGTACATCTGTCGCGTCCGCAGACACGGAGTCTCTATTTTAGTCCAGCTTTTGTGAAATGTTTATTCCTTCCTTACAGTTGTATAGACATTCTGGAGTTAGAGCAGTGTATTATATTCTTTTAGCCTGTGTTTCCCGTGAGTTTCCGGGTTTTGGGGTGATATTGTAGACTTCCGTATTATTTTGGGATTATATATGCCAAGTAGCATTCATATGCAGTCCTTCTTTTTGATTGTTCAGTTTTCTTTTACTTAATTATTCCGCAAGTTATGTTGATATTCCGCATTGCTAGGCTTACCAAGTTATAGGGACTAGGTGCCGTCACGACATGTTCACGGAGGGCGAACTGGGATCGTGACAATTTGGTATCAGAGCTCTAGGTTCATAGGAGTCACGGAACACAGGCCAGTTTACTAGAGTCTCGCTGATCGGTACGGAGATGTCTGTACTTATCTACGAGAGGCTATGTAACGGTTTAGGAAAAATCTTCACTTCATTGATTTCCTTGTCGTGCAATATGTTTTACATCAATTCTAAACCTCTGTTTTCTATTCTGTCACAGATGGTGAGGACACGCGCTACTTAGGATGATCAGGCACCCGTGCCCCCTACAGCAGCCACCAGAGGCCAGAGCCGGGGTAGAGGCCGAGGACTCGCACGTGGTGCAGCGAGAGCACCCGCGCGAGCTACCGCCGAGGTACCACCAGCAGATCCAGCCGAGGTCCATACACATGATACACCTACTTTCACTACTACTCCAGCCCTTCAGGAGACATTAGCTCAGTTCATGTCCATGTACACCACTCTGGCTCAGGCAGGGTTGCTTCCCCTTGCTGCAGTCACATCCCAGGCCGGGGGAGAAGCACCGACTCCCGCCGCCTGCACTCCTGAGCAGCGAGTGCATGTGGAGCAGGTTCCAGAGATCATTCATGTGCCGCCTGTAGTGCCAGTTCAGCCCCAGGAAGGGTCAGCTACTTCGGAGGACCAGCAGCGGAGACTTAAGAGGTTCAAGAAGTATATTCAGTAGACTAGCATCGGATGATGCCTTGGGATTTCTAGAGGAGTGTCACCGTATTCTTCGCACTATGGGCATAGTCGGATCTGGTGGGGTTTCCTTTACTACCTTCCAGCTTTGCAGAGCTGCCTATGATTGGTGGCGCACCTATGAGTTAGTCGGTCCAGACGAGGATGCTTCACTGACCTGGACCCAATTCTCAGATGTGTTCCTGAGAGAGTTTGTTCCTCAGAGCCTTAGGGACGCATGGCGCGCAGAGTTTGAGCATTTGCGCCAGGGTTCTATGACAGTTTCAGAGTATGCTATCCGTTACACCAGATTGGCTAGGCATGCACCGGCTTTTGTTGCTACTGTCCGTGAGAGGGGCAGTTTATTGAGGGTCTTGTCCCAGCCATCCAATCTAGCATGGCTCGAGAGTTGGAGATGGACATTCCTTATCAGCCGGTAGTGAGCATTTCTAGGAGGATCGAGGGTATGCTCGCTAGGGAGCGAGAGGAGAGGGAGGCCAAGAGGTCTCGAGAGTCGGGCCACTACTCTGGTGCCCGTACCTCCGCAGCAAGTCAACATGGTATGGGTTATATGGTCCGCTCAGTTCATTCAGCTCTTCCAGCAGCCAGTGGTACCCCAGCTCCACCCAGGCCTCATGAGCCTTACGATGCATCTCCAGTTTCTAGCGCGCCTCCTGCGCGGGGTGCTTTCAGAGGTCAGTCTAGCAGACTTGGCCCTAGCCAGTCACAACCACCACGTCCTCCCAGAGCTTGTTTCGAGTGTGGCGATACACGCCATATGGTTAGGTACTGCCCCAGACTTGGTAGGGGTGCATCTTCATAGACTTTTCAGCCACAACGTGTTCAGCAGAGTTCTCAGGCCATGATCACAGCTCCAGTTCCTACCCCACCTGCCCAGCCAGCTAGGGGCGGAGGTCGGGGAGGTAGAGGTCTCCCTCGAGGGAGAGGCCAAGCCAGATATTATGCTATTCATGCTCGTACCGAGGTTGTTGCCTCTGATTTGGCATACCTTTCTGCAGCTGAGAGGCCTCTAGCCTTAGATGTTCAGTCCTTAGCCAGTCAGCTCGTGAGATTGGATCTTTCTGAGCCTTGCCGGGTATTAGCTTGTGTGGTCTCTCGGTCTTCCTTATTTGATCTATCAGGGAGCGGCAGTACGATGATCCTCATTTACTTGTCCTCAAGGACACGGTCCAGCACGGTGATGCCAGAGATGTGACCATTGTAGATGACGAGGTATTGAGGATGCAGAGTCGGATTTGTGTGCCCAATGTTGATGGGCTTCGGGACTTGATTGTAGCAGAGGCCCATAGTTCGCGGTATTCCATCCATCCGAGTACTGCGAAGATGTATCAGGATTTGAGGCAGCACTATTGGTGGCGAAGAATGAAGAAATATATAGCAGAGTTTGTAGCCAAGTGTCTCAACTGTCAGCAGGTAAAATGTGAGCATCAGAGACCGGAAGGGTTACTTCAGCAGATTGAGCTTTCAGAGTGGAACTGGGAATGGATCACCATGGACTTTGTGGTTGGAATTACTCAGACTTTGAGGAATCATGATGCTATTTAGGTGATTGTGGATCGGCTGACCAAATCAGCCCATTTCATTCCGGTACTGACTACTTATTCGTCGGAGCGGTTGACGGAGATTTATATCCGGGAGATCGTTCGTCTGCATGGTATTCCAGTTTCTATTACTTCAGACAGAGGTACTCAGTTCACTTCATGGTTCTGGAGAGATGTTCAGCAGGAGTTAGGTACCAGGGTGGAGTTGAGCATATCATTTCACCCCCAGACGGACGGATAATCTAAGCACACTATTCAGATTCTTGAGGATATGCTCTGTGCATGTGTGATTGAGTTTGGAGGGTCTTGGGATTAGTTCTTGCCATTGGTGGAGTTTGCTTACAACAACAGTTATCAATCCAGCATTCAGATGACGCCATATGAGGCTTTATATGGTAGGAGGTGCAGATCTCCTGTGGGTTGGTTTCTGGGTGAGGCCAGGCTATTGGGCACAGAGTTGGTTCAGGATGCATTGGAGAAGGTCAAGGTGATTCAGGATAGACTCCGTATAGCCTAGTCCATACAGAAGAGTTACGCGGACCGGAAGGTTCGTGATTTTTCATGTATGGTCGGAGAGCGGGTTCTGCTCCGGGTTTCGCCTATGAAGGGCGTTGTGAGATTTGGGAAGAAAGGGAAGTTGAGCCCAAGGCTTATTGGCCCTTTTGAGATATTGAGGCGCGTTGGGGACGTTGGTTATTAGCTTGCATTACCTCCCAGCTTGGCTGGAGTTCATCCGGTATTTCATGTTTCGATGCTCCGGAGGTATCACGGTGATCCGTCTCGTGTCTTGGATTTTAGCTCAGTCCAATTGGAGAAGGATCTATCATATGTTGAGGAGCCTGTAGCTATATTGGACAGGCAGGTCAGGAAGCTCATGTCAAAGAACATTGCTTCAGTAAAGGTTCAGTGGCAGGGTCAGCCGGCTGAGGAGGTGACCTGGGAGACCGAGCAGGATATGCGCAGCCGTTACCCTCATCTTTTCACTACTTCAGGTAAGTCTTTATGCTCGTTCGATGACGAACGAATTTTTTAAGTGTAGGAGGATGTAACGACCCGGCCGGTCGTCTTAATAATTAACGCCCCGATCCCCTGTTAACTGTTTTCCCCAAGTCCATTTCTGCTAAATTGAATTGCCGGGACGTTCGATTTTGAGTTTCGGAGGGTTTTGGGACATTTAGTCCCTAAATGAGAGCTTAAGTGTTGGAAAGTTTCCCGTTATCGGATCAGTGTGAAGACGTCTTTGGAATGGACATCCGATGGTTCCGTTAGCTCCGTTTGGTGATTTCAGGGTTGGAAGCGTGTTCGGAATGCATTTTGGAAGTCTGTAGCTCATTTGGGCTTGAAATGCCGAAGTTTAAATTTTTGGAGTTTCCGGTCCAATAGTGAATTTTTGATCCGAGGGTCAGAATGAAATTCTGGAAGTTGCAGTAGTTCTTTCATGTCATTTGGGATGTGTGTGCAAAATTTGAGGTCATTCGGATAAGTTTAGACGTGTTTCGGCGTCGGATGTGAACTCTAGAATTGTCCTAAGTTTCTAGGCTTGAACCTATGCATAATCGATGTTTTTGATGTTATGAGACGTGTTTTTAAGAAATCGACCTAGTTCAAATAAGGTGTTAAGGTTGTTTGATGGTTTTGGTGGAGGTCCTGGGGGCCTCGGGGTTGTTTCAGATGCTTAACGAGTGAAAAATTTGGGAATTTGCTGCTGCTGAACCAGGCTCTTCTGGTGACCTCACACCTGCGAAGGTTTTTCCGCAGGTGCGGACTCGCAGACGCGTGGGCCATGATCATAGGTGCGATAGAGGGGAGATTAGGCTAGTGGTCGCAGGTACGACCTGGGTTCCGCAGGTGCGGGAGCGTAGGCACGACCAAACGACCGCAGGTGCGGCCCCAGTGTAACTTAAGTGACTTTCGCACCTGCGATGCTTTTTTCGCAGGTGTGGTATTGCAGGTGCGGTTACTGAGCCCGCAGGTGCAGATTGCTTGTGTGATTTATTCCAAAAATCTGAGAGTTCATCTCATTATTCTAAAAATCGGGTGGGAGCTCAAGAAGTGGCGATTTTCTGTGGGTTTTGAAGAGAAGGATCATATGTAACATTTTTTAATCCTAATTCATTGTTAGACCATTAATTCCCGTTGTTTCTTTAGCTTAATTATCAAAAATGGGGGGAAAACCATAGGAAAGGGATGAGATTTTCCCAATCCGAGATTCTGAAAATTTGTGGAGTTTCTGGCATCGGATTTCGATTGTTTCTTGTTGAATGAGTCCGTGAGTGAATGGGTGTCCGGAAAATATAACTTTTACCCGATTCCGAGACGTGGGCCCGACGAGTGTTTTGGTCATTTTACATAATTTCGCGTCTTAGCTTGATTTAAACAGTGAAAATCAGTTGCATGAGATGTTATTTACGATATGTGATTGAACTGTATAGATTTGGGCCATTTGGAGTCGATAATCGTGGTAAACGTGTGGTTTCAAGTTGATTTTGAGCCGGTTCGAGGTAAGTGGCTTGTCTAACCTTGTGTGGGGGACCTTTCCCCTTAGGTGTGACATTTGGTAATTGAATGCCTTGTACGTGGGGTGACGAGCGCGTGCTTGTGCTAATTGTTGGAAATCCGGTTTTACTTTATATATTTAGACTGAGTTTCTTTCTTACCTGTTTTATTCTACTTGAAATTATAGTGTATGTTAGCTTAGAAAAGTATGCCTAGTTGCCCTAAATTGCTTATTTGCTTATGTTGCTTTAATTGTACTACGTGGAGTATGTTAAGCTAGAACTACTTGTTGCCTTGTATTTTTGCACTCTATTTCTCAATATCTTCTTGTTGTGGCTGCGTATTTACATTGGGATTACGGATGTGGGATTCCGGTAGGTCCCCCCCTTGTTTGTTTACTTTGGGACTGCGGGTTAGATTCCCGATAGATCCTCCTGCATATTTACTTTGGGACTGCGGATTAGATTCCCGATAGATCCCCCTGCATATATACTTTGGGACTGCGGGTTCGATTCTCGATAGATCCCCTGCGCATATGATGGACTACGGGACGGTATCCCGGGAGATCCTTCGGATATACATATGATGGACTACAGGACGGTATCTCGGGAGATCCTTCGGATATACATATGATGAACTGCGGGACGGTATCCCGGGAGATCCTTCGGATATACATATGATGGACTACAGGACGGTATCTCGGGAGATCCTTCGGATATACATATGATGAACTGCGGGACGGTATCCCGGGAGATCCACTTGACAATTGACAAAAGGACTACAGGACGGTATCCTGGGAGATCCTTATTGTTACTATTGTTATTGAGTTGTTCGTACCCCCTGTTTACTCTGTTCTTGTGTTTTCTTATTGCCTTGTTGACCTGACTTACTTCACTGTTGTATTCATTATTACTGTCTATTTTCCTATTGTAAACCTCCGTTATATTGTTTGACCTTAGTAGGGCCCTGACCTTCCTCGTCACTACCCCACCGAGGTTAGGCATGGCACTTACTGAGTACCGCTGTGGTGTACTCATGCCCTTTCCTGCGCATGTTTTTCATGCGCAGATCCAGGTACCTTCACTCAGGCGCACTATCCTCGAGGTTGAGAGATCCAATAGAGACTTCGAGGTACATCTGCCCCGTCCGCTGACCAGGAGTCTCTATCTTATTCCAGCTTTTTTGAATAGTTTATTCCTTCCTTACAGTTGTATAGACATTCTGGAGTTAGAGCAGTGTATTATATTCTGTTAGCCTGTGTTTCCCGTGAGTTTCTGGGTTTTGGGGTGATATTGTAGACTTCCATATTATTTTGGGTTGTATATGCCAGTATTCATATGCAGTCCTTCTTTTAGATTGTTAAGTTTTCTTTTACTTAATTATTCCGCAAGTTATGTTGATATTCCGCATTGCTAGGCTTACCTAGTTATAGGGACTAGGTGCCGTCACGACATGTTCACGGAGGGCGAACTGCGGTCGTGACAATTATATTATCTGTAACTTATATGTAAATATATATTGATAGTGTTAATTAGATTTAATATGCAAAGTTACGTTTATTGCAGGTCAATTTAATTTGATAGCATAAACCCTCTTCCGATGTTGGTTTTTGGATTAGATAGTGTTACCTTTGTGTCCTGAATTGCGCTACGAGGAATTTACATAGAATACAACCAGTTAAAGACTTATTTATATTTTTTACAACTGCTTTTACAAAATTATTTTTAGTACAACTTATTTTAAAATCTTACCTTTTAGTTAAATTATGTACAATTTTTCATATCTTAAAATCTCTCCTTTGAGATTCTCTCTCACTTAAACGATACATCTTTCAAATTCTCTCTCACCTTTTATATCAATCACTATCAATCCCCCCTCTCATTTCTCCAGTAAAAGATATTGTAGTATATCACAAGTGTCTATTCTCCTTTTCTTCCTACCATATATTATATGTAGATTAAAATACATTAATAAAACTCACTGCTCAGAAAATCATGGACAATGGTGGTTGAGACAATATTCGGATTGAAGAAATTTTAGAATCATGATCTGTTGAAAAAACTAATTTTTTGTTGATATCCCATAGTTCTGGTGCACCAACATTGCATGCCAGTCATCGCCCTCATTCTAATTATCAAAAAGTTGCATCTGAAAAAGAAGAAGATAAACGGATTTCTGGAAAAAAGCACAGCAAAGATGAATCTGTGAAGAAATATTGATCTTTTTGTCTTTCACACACATGGTGTTCTTATTATTATTATTTTTTTTTATTAAAACCATCCACCCAGGCTTTAGCCTCCTGCGGTGGAGGGGGAGTTTGGTATTGGCCTTGCCTTATCTTTTAAAATCTCAAAATTTAATAAAACAAGAGGGAGACATAATTCCTTACCTCCGATAACACTAGTTAGCCTAACTAGAAAAGTGTAATGCTTTGATTGGACATAGCCAATCAAAAGTTAAGAGAATAAACCATGTAACAGAGTTAATTTAGCTAAAGAAGCTATAGCATTATAACAGTATCTGCTATCGAGATTGCGGCTGCTTAATGAAGTCTTCATTTGCATGATGTTCTTATTCTTCATCTTTTTTTCCCTTTTATTTTCTAGTAAATTCAATCAATTGTTAAATAGATAAGTTGACATTTTGGTTTATTTTTATGAGAAATTGTGGTTCAACATTTTAAATGTTGAATCACGCGGTATTAAGGATTAAAGGCAAAATATCAAAACATTTATGTATGAATTTGGTATAATATATGTATATATTTTTATGCTTACAGTATACCAAGAAAAATAAAATATTGATGCAATATTCCTATATATTTAGTATAATTTACACATATATAAAGAAAATCATATTTACGAGGAGTATATATTAAGTACCATTATATCTATATACTATATATGAATATACAAATATACATATTTACATAATCATATTTAAGAGCTCTACTACTTATATACAATATAAAGAATATTGGATTTAAGAGGACTATATAGAGTATATATTTATAGTATATAGTGTATAATATATTTATACTATGTATAATATATAACTTCTTTAAGTATGTTGCATATTTTAGGTAGAAAGTATATTATATTATTTATATATGTTATTTAACCATTAAATCATATATAAAATAAATATATTATATTCTATTATATATTAATACTTTTAAATATATACAATATACAACATATTGCAATATATCTATATCACTATGTAAATAGTATACAATATACTATATGTTTACATGCAATAGTGCAAAAAGATAGTATATTATTACATAGTGGATATAGACATATGGTGAATCTCTCACCTATTTTTAGTGAAAACCAAAGGACATTTTTTAAGAGATAGATTCATTGTATTTGAGTTGTACATTCAGTTAAGCCTAAATTTAAGAAATGATGAATATCTCATTAAATTTGGTAAATTTTTTAGTTTTTATTAAGTAATTTTCATAGAAAGAGAAGAGATTTTTTTAAGCTAAATAATTATTAATAGCATAAAATGTTGTACAAAAATTGAATAAAATAATAGTTGTAGATGATGAAAATTATTTAATAAAAATCCAACCCTTAAAGATCGTGGGTTGTGTTGGTACGTAGGAGAGGTTCAAAGGGATGCGAAGCCTTTATTAGTATGCCGAAGCAACCAAAAATAACTTTGACTACGATAAATCAGACATAAAATATCCGTATCAAAAGAAACTATCCAGTCAAGTGATCTACATCAATCTCTAAATAAATAAATAAAATTAATGACACAATAAATTTTTCCCTAAATAAAATTCTCTGAAAGACTATATTATATATATTGTTGTAATTGTTGTGAGAAGCTAAGATATTCAACTTATAAATGCCCAAGACTTTTCTTCCAAAAAAAATAATAAGTCATATAAAAGAGAATTATTCCTTCTAGGAGTCTTTTTTAATTACTTAATTCAAAAAGAGAATTCTAATAGAATACAAATTCAGCGCAAAACCCGCTAACAGCCTCTCGCTATAAGGATCAATGAAAATCTCAGAATTCGGCTCATTAGTATTTTGAGAGCATCGTGCAACCACCGCAGAGTAACTGATAAGAGTACCTTACTTACCCCAACAAAATAGAGTTTCAGAGAGAAAAAATCGAATGATTCTTAATATGGCTAGATGTATGTTGAAAGCTAAAAGTATGCCCAAGTAATTTTGGGCCGCAGTTGTTTCTCGTGGTGTTTATTTGACCAATAGGTCTCCAACAAGAAATGTTAGAGATCAAACTACCCAAGAAGCATGGAATGGAAGAAAACTATAGTTCTAGAAACTTCATACGATTTTCTTCTATACTTTGGTGATGAAGAAGAACTAGAGACCGTGGAACCTGTGCAAGATACAACTCCACCTCCTTCTCCAACCAATGTTGCATCTACTTATTCTCAAGAAAGTTCAAACAAACAACCGCAACGGACGAGGAACATTCAAGAGCTCTATGTTGGCATAAAAGAAGTTACTAATTTTGATTTTTTTTATTGTCTCTTTGCTGATAGTGAACCAACAAACTTTGATGATGTTGTTTCATACAAAAGGTGGAGACAAACCATGAAGGAGGAGATTGAGTCAATAGAGAAGAACAACACTTGGGAGTTAACAACTCTTCCAAAGGACCATCGAGCAATCGGAGTGAAATGAGTACACAAAATAAAGAAAATGCTAATGCAGATCTGGAGAGATACAAGGAACGACTTGTAGCTAAAGGCTATAAGTAAAGTCAATGTGATTCTAATAAGGAGGTCGAACAAATATGTGAACTCCTATGATCAAACTGCAAACATTTTTAAAAAAGGCTCTTAAATTTGAAGATTTTCAGAGATTGAGATCAAGACTTCAAATGAAGAAGAAAAATTAAAATTAAGGGAGAGATTTGTGGTGCCATTCCAAATAAAAATTAGTAAAAAAAAAAGATAACAACTTCTTGCAATGGCAACTTGTTTCCATGACGGCAGAAACAAGAATCAAGTTGCAACAAGGCTGAAACCAAAACCAAGCTTGGACGTTGGCAATTTGCTTTGCAAATTGTAATGAATCAAGCATTTTGAATTGATGAAAGTTTGGCAAGTTCTTCTATAAATAGGAGCTCAATCCTTCCATTTCAATACACCAAATCGAGATAAGCAACAAAGAGTTAGAGAGGTAATCCACATATTGTAGCGTGTGAGATAAATAGTGAGTGTGGATAAATAGTAGTGAGGTATTTAAAATAAATAATGTTATTTTTTTTTGAAGTTGTAGTAGTCTCTTGAAACTACTACGTTGTAATATTGTAGTGGTAATATTGTCCCACTCGGATATTGTATTTTACCCCGCTAAAAATTTGGTATTGTTGTTTCTCTCTTGTGTTATTGTGATTTATCGTGGATAGTGTTCCTGGGCGGGAATATTATTTTTCCAACACAATTGAGTGTAAAATTTATGCTCTATGACACTCAGTGGCGGAGCCACCTTTCAGGAAAGGGTGTCAAATGACACTCCTTCGGGGGAAAAATACACTGTGTAGCTAGGTAAAAAAATATATTATATGCAAATATACTATGTATTGATCCTCCTTAATTTCCTAATATGTTTACTTTTATATATTTTGACACTCCTTAACGTAAATTCTGGTTCCGCCACTGATGACACTCAGGAGGGAATCCGGCTTATTACATGTGGGTTCCCGTGAACCCAGTAGCTTTTGCTCATACCTTATATATTTATTAAAAATAAATAAATAACCATAAATATTTGATTGTGAACCCAATTACGTATATTTACTTAAGGTCGCTATAAAAACTCATAAACTTTAAATCCTGGATCCGTCTCCGATAACACTCTCTCAGTTAGTGGCATTTCTGTTTTCGACAGAAAAACTATCTTCCAACTCTTCAGTATATATAAGATAGTTTCTTTCTCTTTCACATTTAACTTCAATCCAACAAAATAATACATTGGAAACTGGCATAGGGAAAATTCAGGATGGCCTATGCAGTGTTGACAAATTAAATACACACGGTAGTTATGAAGTTAATGTTGGGTGCGCGAATAAAGTCTCACATTGGTACCTGAAAAGATTGGGAGTCTACATACAAGGTCAATTTTTTTTTTTAATGGTATAAGGTCTTTTGGGGAAAATCGTACAGACTTAACCCAATATCATACTATTTCAATAGTATCTTCGGGCTGGTTGAGCCCAACAGTCAAAGAAATGAACACGAAGTTGTTAGAAAGTTACATTACCTTTACAGTGTGATTGATTGGAACTACTACTTAAAAGTTGAGATATATGTTATGTATCTTCGGTAAAGTTTAATCAACTGAATGCTTGTGTATCTATGTGGTTTTACACAACCATTTTGTCCATGTCAACGTAATAATTGTGGAAAGGATTGAGAATTGAGATAATAAAATTTATGAACTGTCAATACTGGAGCAAAATGCAGCAGGAAAATAGGCAGTTTGATGGCAACCTTCCAGCTGAATGAATATAGTCTTCATAATTTCATTTAAAAGATGGAAACTGTTGCGTTCTTCTGATTCTGAAGTCTCACCAACTAAAAATTCCAAATTATATATATATATATATATATATATATATATTTGTTATTCAATCCGTATTGCTGTAATAAACAATAAAACCATTAAACTTTCTAATGGCCTATCAAAAACAACCTAAGAAACAATAGTCATTGTTTTTCCATGACTGTTCCTCATTTTTTGGCATTTTAGCGCCATAAACATGTATGCCACACGATTCCCAGATTTACATGTTCTATAGCCCATGCTATTTGCATGCATGGACGACCAGACCCGAATCGCGTAAAATTTTAGTGAACCATAAAAAACAACCTAAGGAATAATAGTTATCGCTCTGCCATGACCGTTCCTCATTTTTGGGAGCATAAAACAGGAATGCCGCAGGATTCTCAGATTTTTCTGTGCTATAGCCCACACCATCTTTATGCATCCACGCGATCGGACCCGTATCGCCTAAAAAATTTTCTCCCAATTAAAAATGGTCTAAGAATGAATACTCATCGCTTCGCCAGGACCGTTCCTTATTTTTTAGTATTTTAGGGCCATTAAACACAAATGTTGGACGATTCACAGATTTTCGTGTGCTATAGCTCACACCATCTGTATGCATGCAGGAACTAGATCCGAATCGCCTAAAACTTATGTATTCCATTAAAAACGACATAAGGAACAATAGTTATCGTTTCTCCATGACCTTTCCTCGTTTTTAGCATTTTAGAGCAATAAAAAAAGAATGTAACACGATTCTCAAATTTCCATGTTTTATAGCTCAAGCCATCTGTATATATCCAGGCGACTGGACTCGAATTGCCTAAAGATTTTCGGCCAATTAAAGAAGACCTAATGAATAATAGTCATCGCTTCGCGTTGACCGTTCCTTATTTTTTAGCATTTTAGGGCAATAAAATACTTATGCCGCACGATTCCCAAATTTATATATGCTATAGCCCATATATATAAATATGGGTAGTCGAGCGATTTTACTCTTTGTCCCGGTTTTCCTCTTTGTATCGACGAGTATGGTAGTGTTTTGTCTAGCTCTACTAGAGAAGTATGTTGTGTTTCACACTTTTGCATAATATTTGTGTTACTGCCTCACGTTACTGATATTATTTTTCAGATTTTGTTGTCATAGAGCTATTGTCTCTAAGCCGAGTGTCTCCCGGAAACATCCTCTCAACCCCCTCTGGGTAGGGGTAAGGTCTGCGTACACTGTACCCTCCCAAACCCCACCGGTGGGATTTTACTGGGTTGTTGTTGTTTGTTGTTGTCTATAGCCCACGTCATCTGCATGCATCCCGGCGATCGGACCCGAATCACCTAAAAAAAGGAATGACACATGATTTCTAGATTTTCGTGTGCTATAGGCCACACCATCTGCGTGCATCCGGACGATCGAACCCGAATCTCCTAACGCCATGACCATTCCTTATTTTTTGGAATTTTAGGGCCATTAAAATGGAATGCCGCAGAGTTCCCAGATTTTCGTGTGCTATGGCCCACGCAATCTGCATGTATCCGGGCGACGGGACCCAAATCGCCTAAAATATTTTTGGCTCATTAAAAACAATCTAAGGAACAATAGTCATTTGTTCGCCATTGTTGGTCCTCGTTTGTTGGCGTTTCAGGGCCATAAAATAGGAATGTCGCATTATTCCTAGATTTTTGTGTCCTATAACCCACGACATCTTCATGCATCCATGCGACCAAGCCCGAATCGATTTAAATTTTGCCATCCCATCAAGAATGACATAAGGAATAATCGCCATTGCGTTGCCATGATCGTTCCTCATTGTTTGGAATTTTGTGGCCATAAAACAGGAATGACACTTGATTCTCAGATTTCATAACCCATGCCATATGCATGCATCCGAGCGACCGAACACGAATCACGAAACACTTTGTCGGCCCATCAAAAATGACCTAAAGAAAAACATTCATTTATTCTCCATGACCACTCCTTATTTTTGGTATTTTAGGGCCATAAAACAGGAATGCCGTTGTCACAATACCAATTTTCCTTCGTAGGATGTCGTGACGTCACCTAGTCCTCGTCTCTAAGACGAGGTAAGACTAACACTTACTAAATAAATAGAAGAATTCAACCATCAAATGAAAAATACGAGATAATCTTATACAAATTAAAATTTCCAAAATTGCTAGTACAAGTCATAAGCTCTACTGAGTTTTCTAGAAAATCCCTAAATGCAATTGTTCGGAATGGAATTAAACAATACAATCAAAATATCAGAAGGTGACTCTGAGGCTTGCGAACGCGACGACAGGTTTACCTTGAGTCTCCACTGCTCGACCAGCCAGCGTGGCACAAAATGTGAAGAAGCGTAGTATGAGTACACCACAACGATACCTAGTAGGTATCAAGACTAACCTCAGTGGAGTAGTAACGAGGAACACTCAAGACACCTACCAGACTAAACAACCCAAACAAGTATGAAGGTTAAATAATAGATAAAAACAATATTAATATACAACTACGCAGGATAATGAATACCAAACAATACTTGCAATGAGACACCAATAACAACAATATTTAACAGGAAGTAGTCAGGTAATAATGTCGTAGAGTAAGATGGACACAGTCTAAGTCTGGTGAAATAAAAATAAATAAAAAAACAGCAACAATTGAATAAGAAAAACTACTGTCATGCCAGATTTGTTCAAGCATTTCCACGAGGTACAGAACCTTATTATCACAACTTATGGGTTCCAAGTTCTTGAACCCTAATCGCTTGGAATCTGGTGCCCACATGACAACTCATATCTGAACGGACGACTCACATACCAATAGAATCATACAGAAGGCAAGTAGACAAGAGTACATATAATGGTTCATGACATCAGGATTCACCTGTTGAAGCTGATATGGGTGATTTAACTACGTGTATACTTGTGCAAGTGTTCTACCACAATTACAATCAACAAATAGGAGTAGAGATAATGAATGGCACATAAGAAACGATCACCACGAAATGTACAGTGTAATAAAAGCAGTAATGAAGTTTGAAGTAGCAACCAACACAACAAGATTAACTACATAGAACTGAGCAAAAAGTGCATCACGGAGGAAAACAACAATCAATCAAAGACAAGTGCACAGAAAAAGGGGAAATGACAATAAGATCCCTCCCGAGGTATCGCCTCGCAGTCTTGAATTGTAAAATAGTTCACAAGTTTTCTCATATCACTGCGCGGGCCTTTATATTTAATTTTGAAAGTCATTTTCCCGAAATAGCATTCTGCATTTTAGCCCACCTTATCACACTGCATGGCTTCTAGCGGTTCCCCTACTATCCACGCGTTTCAATCCCACCTTATCTCACCGCATGCGTGTGAACACCCAGACCATTTTTGAGAACAACTCCCTTCTCCACTGTCTGGATGGAGAGGCCTTCCTCCTCCTCCTACTCAACTATTGCACTGCAGTCCATGTCTTCATCTTCCAAGAACAAATTCCTTATTCCATCTAGAACTTCATCTTCTTCATATCCCCACACCATGTCGTCTTGATGAAATGACCGGCTCAAATGTGGTACCGACTGCTCAAAAGGGTAATAAGGACCATGCCATGGTGGCAGCCAATCGTTATACTCCTACAAGCAAAATAGAGAGCATAGCGTGTTGTGACGCTTTAGCTGTATTGGTTTAGTGATACCTTGGAATTCTTACCGAGGTCCTTTCCAGGTTCATACCCTGTCCATGCCAATATGATCTCTATTTAGCTGCTCCGCTTTTTACCTTTCTCCACTACGTTGACATGCTCGATACGATGGTATGTTTCCCCATCTAACTTCCTTCTATTCTCAACAACCAGAACAATTTGATTGGTGTAAATAGGATTACTTTCGTCCCCATGGATGATGACTTCCTGATGATTCCATTTGAACTTCACGGCCTGGTGTAGAGTAGAGGCTACGACCCCAGCAACATGTATAAAAGGTCGTCCCAATAACAGATTGTATGTGGCAGATATATCTAACACTTGAAATTCAACATCAAACCAGGTCGGGACCATAAGTAAATAAAGGTTGGTCGCCCCAATTGTGGCCCTTTGGCACCCATCGAATGCTTTCACGTTCATACACCCTACTCGTATTTCACGCAAACCCTTACCCAACCTCTTCAAAGTGGTTAATGGAAAAATATTGAGACTTGAACCCCCATTTATCAGGACCCTGACAATGAATTTTTCCTCACACTACACTATGATATGCAATGCCCTGTTTTGACTCAACCCTTCCGACGGTAGTTCGTCCTCATGAAAGGTGATCTTTTAGCTTTCCAGTACCCGTCCTACCATATTGGCCATCTCCCCACTTGTAATGTTATTGGGTACATAGGCTTCGTTCAACACTTTCATCAACGCATTTCTATGCGCCTCAGAGTTCTGCAACAATGATAAAATGGATATTTGAGCAGGGGTTTTGTTCAGATGGTCAACCACAAAATATTATCTCTCTTGCACCTTTCTCCAAAGATCGTATGGGCTAGTCTCAATGACAAGCGGCTTACAAGTGGATTCTTTACTTGTTGCTCCCAAATGTTCGGGCGTATAGACCCTACATGTTCTGGTCATGCCTTGTGTTGCACTTGTTTCCTATATATTTGCTTTTCCTTTCCTTCTCGCTTCTGCAACATAGTCCTAGGGTATAGCATTAGACTAAAAGGATGGTGTAGGTGCTACCATCACGGTGAAGGGTGTTGTCACTTCAACCTCAAATGGAGTCGGCGCAGCTGAGGGTGTTGTCACTTAAACCTCAAATGGAGTTATTGTGGCTATCTCGACCTCAATTGGTGCTTGAATCAGTACCACAATGGGTGTGAGAGTGACTTGAGGTATTTTAGGCCTTCCCCTTCATGAATAAGTCCAATTGACCCTTTTGTATCCCATTCTTCATTGGTTTCAATGACATTTACCCTCTCCCCATATGATCTAGGAGAGGATTGTTACAGACATTAGGTGCAACCTCTTTTGCTTGTATAACTTTGGTGTCAATCCACGTCTGGATCTTATCCTTCAAAGTGCGCGACATTCATCAATAGTATGACCCTTCATGGCCGAGTGGTAGGCACATGTCTTGTTTGGATTAATCCACTGGGAGGAATATTCCATAGCAACATCGGGAATGGGAATGACATAACTGGCAGCCTTCAGTCTCTCGTCCAGTTGGTCGATGGGTTTAGTAATTGGGTGTATTGTTTTGGCGGTTTGAGGTCAAAATTTGGTCTAGGTTTTTGGTAGTTTTGGTGGGCTGGTGGTGAGGGGTAGTATGATGGCTGGGTGTTGTAAGTATGGTAAGTGGTGGCATGTTGTTGGTATCTGGGAGGTGAAGGCTGATATGTAGGTGAGGGTATTTGATATGTGAGAGGAGACTTTGGACCTTGGGCCACCATCACTGCCCCTACTTCCTTCTTTTTAGAAATACCACCTAACTGCAAGGCTTTGCTTGTATCATGGAGTGCTTCAAAGTTTGTCAACATTCCGCTCTTAATCCCCTCTTCTATTCTTTCTCCCAATTTGATGATGTCAGAAAATTTATGGTTTTCAATAACCATCAGTCTCTCGTAGTACTGCGGATCCTGAGCTCAAACAAAGAACTTATTCATTTGTTCTTCTTCCAGTGCTGGCCTTACTTTTGCAGCTTCAGACCTTCACCGAGTAGCATACTCACAGAAATTTTCTGTTGGCTTCTTCTTAATATTCTGAATATAGAAAACGTCTGGCGCTTTTTCCATATTAAATCTGAATCGATCCATAAATATATGATGCCATGCTCACCCAATTAACCCATTTCTTCGGGTTTTGACTGATGTACCAAGACAGGGCATCTCTAGTGAGGCTCCTCATGAACAACTTCATGTGGATTCTTTCATCCTTGCCAACCCCTACAAGTTTTTCACAATATGTTCTCAAATGTACCTTCGTATCACTTGTCCGACTGAATACACAAATCCTCATAATTTAAACCCTCGACGCCTTTACCACCTTCGACACTTTGGACTCGGCCAGTAAGCTTCTTGAGTTTTTCCGCCATGTTCTTGACGATCAGGTCCTTCTCGGCGGACTCCGGTGTGTACATGGTCTGTTGTGGAGTGTGGGGTAAGGTTTCCACGTATGTAGGGTTGCTTTGATGGACTCCATGAATTTGGGCGTAGTGGTGGTCGTTGGTTTAGTTTTGGGGATTAGGGTAGGTTGTGGTGCATTTTGTAGAGTGTGATAGGTGGTGGTTTGTATATACTGGGTTGGATGGTGATGATGTTGTTGAGGGGTCGGTACTGGCGGAGGATTAGGTGTTTGAGGAGGTGTGGCATATTGATGAGGTGCGGGAGGATTTTGTGGGTGTTGTTTTTGTGTGTTAAGGGGAGGTGCTGGGTTTTGAGCATTTTGTTGGTTGATGTCGGGGACGTTCTAGGTGAGAGAAAGGTTGTCCATGTTTCCGACCTGCTCAAGTTCCCCTCATAACTCCAGTATTTTCTGCTCTAACCATAAGACCAAGTCGTTCTGTGCCGGAGTACTCTGACCATTTGAAGTTTTGACATTCTCTGTGTGAGTAGAGTTGTCTTTTTTGATACCACTCATATCATCTATTTTAGCTTTTCCTTTGTTTATGGGATCACTTAGATAAGGAGGTGGTGGAGGACCTCTAGATCTAGTATGATACACTGATGCTTCCAGTATGCACGAACCAACCTTGGGGAATGTGAATAAACAAAAGAAAAGAAAACAAAAGGTAAAGAAGTCAGTAGGGAGTATTAGATGGATGTTTGCGGTATTTAAACACGTATTACAGAAGTACAAATTCGCGTCCTAATTTGGGGACCTCATTGTTCCCGAGGTAGACCTAAGAGACAAGTAGATTTTGAGAAAATTGATGCCAATAACTGCATCATTTCATTAATATGAAAAATGAACCAAATATCTACTAAAACGACAATAATGAGAAAAAGTTACTAATGGCATTTGCCTTATTACAATCAAAGTCTAAAACGAGTATAGAAGGCAATAAAACATTGTTCCTAATCTATTTGGTCCTAGAGGGACCTTCTCTATGCTTGGCCTTCTTGGCTCTGTCAATCAGTTTCCCCAGGTCGCGTATGTCCAACAGCAGATAAGCCCTTACTAGATGCCCTCATTCGTTGCCCTCTGCATTCTGACAGTCCGAGATCCTTTTCCTCATCTTTACCTCAAGCTCCATCAACCCCTGATCTAAATATTCCAACCTCCCCATTTATTTAGTAGCGATTCGTTCCAAATGCCTGGCTTCAGACTCGAAAACCCTTTTGCGCAACATCTTATATTTGACTTGTGCTTCAACAACGTCGTCTATAACCCTATTTATTAGATTAATCCTTGGCTTGATATCTATTGCTATATCATCCACCAACTATGATGGATAGAAGTACACATGGACGACATGATACCAATCCGTCTCGATGGTATCTTTCTCCATAATGATTTTTTGATTCCACATGTGTTGTGCCTTGAACTTGAATGGAATGGTGTTCCCTTTGAAGTCTGCTTTGTACTGAACCATGTTGAAAACCCGAGGTATAACCTGTTTTCTCCCAGCTTGCCTCATTACCCTTATAGGAGCATAAGGATTGATTCCTCTTAACCCGATCTATACTAGATGAGTGGTCTCTCATGACCTGATGATGAACTCGCTGCTAGGGAACCATCCAATGCACCTTTTCATCAGTTAGATTGCTGAAAAAACATACCCAGCTTACAGTATTTCCTAGTTGCGCAAACCTATTTGGGTGAAAGTCCTTATTTTCGGATGATATTAGGCTATGTGGTCATTCCATGG
This sequence comes from Nicotiana paniculata, assembly GCA_005239505.1. NCBI lineage: Eukaryota > Viridiplantae > Streptophyta > Magnoliopsida > Solanales > Solanaceae > Nicotiana > Nicotiana paniculata. The sequence continues at coordinate 25,838 of MDKI01202306.1, forward strand.
TCATCGCGGGAGTTTTTGATGGTAATTACCTCTCTAAAAGTGTTCTAATAACCATATCTGCAGCAACAAATTGCAACCCTTGAAGTGCCCATACCCCTTTTTCCAGCGATCTACGGCCTGGTACATCTTAGCTAAGATCATAGGGAAGATGGTGTAGGTTTGCCCCTCAATTCCTTCCATTAAAGTACTAGCGACCATAGCTAGGCGAGTGTGGATCCTTTCCCCTTTCATTGGAAATGTTAGCATCCCCAGAAAACAGACAATGAATACGAAGACCCGGCGGTGTATCCAACCCAAAAAAGTAATGTCAAGTTCATTATGGTGAAGACGATATGACTTGCTATGTCCTTAGCGCTCATAAAAGAAATCAAATGGTATGTATGACTTCTTCAGACAGAGTAATTCGTCATTTTTCTTAAAACCTATCATTTTCAAGAAACCTCGAGAAGTGCAGTTTTTCGATACCAATAAACCAGGACTGTCCCATGGGAGCCCAGCGAAGCCTCCTATTTCTTCTAAAAGTGGGGTCATTTCTATGTCAACAAAACAGAGGAAAGCTCTCTTCGCATCCAAAAACATAGTGGCGGCCTCAACCAATTCATTGTTTGGCTAAATGTCTAATAAAGAGGGTAGGTTCCCAAGGACCCCTTTTACATGGTTTTTGTCACTAGGTTAGAGTTTTTTCCACCAATCAAGAAGCAAAGGTGGGATATTTTGAACCATGCTAAACCTGGGAATTCGTGCCTCATTTCTGCAAAACAAATAGATTTAGCCCTTTTCCCCTCCGGATTTGACCATGTACACATTAATGATCAGCATACTAGCATGTTTTCTCCAAATATTGCACATATCGTGATGCTGTCCATTAGGGTTATGAAAATCCCGGCGGACATTGGACAAGGCTTGCCTTATCGTGTTATCACGCGCACATCGCGGAGAACTTGAGAGGGAAAGACACGGAACTGTCGACCCACTGATCGACTAGTTTTATCGTAAATAAGCCTTTCCAAATTTAAAGGGTGATTTCGGAAGAGCGAGGACACTCATCAAGCGCCGCTATGGTATTAATTGGGCACTAGTGAAATATGATGTGGAGCATGCTTTATGAAAAGATAAAAAACACATTGTCAATTTTTTGCATGATGAAAACAATAAAATGCAGTATTAAAGTGAAACATAAAGACATAAAAAGAAAGAAAAACAAGAAATAGTTAGTTCGTGCAATATCAGAATTTTAATAAAGTAAGCGAGGGAGTAAGGTTGGGGAGAGACATGATGTACACATTTTAAAGATGATTTGGATCAAATAAGTACGACTAGAAAAAGAAATATGTATGTCATAGACAATTTGAGCAAAGAAGGGAAGAGAAGGGAAGGGAAGGGATTTGCATATCAATACGAATTCCAATGAAGGGAGAATATGGGAAGGGTGTGCATGCGACAATAAAAGGGAAACATGAGCGGGATATTCATGTAGCAGAAAAAGAAAAGGAAGAACGTTTATCATAGAAGACTAATTCATATAAACCAAATTTGCTATTGTAAGAACCTAAATATCCCCAGCACAATTGCCATGTTGTCGCGCCCCTTTTTTTCGAAAAATCGGGTTTCAACATGTGAAAACTCTTTTAAGGAGGTATTAAAAGAGGAGAGTCGCCATCTAACGGTTTAAGGTGCGTTAGGGCACCTATTTGCCTATGACTCAGGTTTTACTAGTTTGCATCACCAGAAATCGGGTAAGGGCTCGAAATTACCTCGAAGCGAAGGTGTTAGGCAATCTTCGAAGTCCACAACTGTGGGTCCCGAACGAACTTCAATTAAATGAATTAGTTAGATAAACAAAGACAGAGAATAGCAATAAGTTTGGGGAATCTTATTATCAAAAGACTTTGAATAAATACAAACACTTTGAATAAATACAAACACTTGATTCAAAGATAAATAGGAATAAGATGGGGTCCTAAGTTTTTAGCCTAAAGGATCACCCCATGCAACATAAATAATGATTAGTAACTCCCTAAAGATGGTGTGTTACTTGTATTATTCAGCGGACACAAACTATCATCTCCTGCTACCCGATTGCTAACTTTAAGTCATTACCTAAAGCGCACTAGTTGATTCTAAATTGTGCCTTATGCGTGCACTACCCGTCCCATACCTATGGTCCAAAAGGCATTGGATCTCTACTTTTGGTGGTTCTAGACTTGACTTAGGCTGCTCAGAAAATGTCAAAACTAACGCAACAATTCAAAACAAATAGGACTGCAATTAATTACAGTTAAAGGCTTAAGTTAGCCTCCGAAATTAGACAACAAATGCATGCAAACGGATTTCTACGTTAGGCATTAGGCAGTTTCAGAATTGAGGGAGATTGAAGTCTTTAAGCTCTATAGACACGGTTTCAATATGATCTGATTCAGATGTGCAGGCCATTTTTAGACCGATGCTTCCTAAATTACCAGTTTGTGAGTATATGATGCTGCTAAGTCGAGGTTACAGATTACAAGTTAATAAAACTTGAATGCATGATCTCTAAGTGGTTTACACAGTAAGGGACAATAAAAATTATTGGCAATTCTCAGAATTATTCATGCTTTCTAATAGTGGCGTGGCTAAACAATAAGCATCGTCTGAAGAATCCAGTATCAGTATTTTAGAGCGAGTAGTAATATCCTATAGGCATGATTTCTAAAGATTGGCGATTTTTTTTATACATTTAGCTCCTATAGGCAGGATTTCTAGATGGACAATATGATGCAATAACGAATTAAATAGTTAAAATCCTATAGCCATGGCATCTAATGAACATGATGCAGATTAAAGAGCAGTTATTAGCATTTATTTCCTATAGGCATGCTATCTAGCGACACATAACAGAAGACATGAGAATAGATAAAGCACTGATACTTCTATAGTATACCAGTTATGTGATTGTGTGATTCCCCTAATGACATGATCTCTAATAATGCAGAAAGAGACTTAAATGACACATATAACAGGTCAGATAGCAAATAGATCGCATAAATTCTATAGACATGCTTTCTACCCTTTTCATGCAAGTATTAGGATATACTCATTTCCCAATTTTACTAACACCCCAATCGTTATTACAGAATTATTATAGACCCAGTAATAAATATGTTTACAAAAGTTGTAAAAGTAATAGCAGTAGGCCCAAGACATGCCCAAAGAGATACCCAACATTGCCAGGCCTTCAAGCCAACTCTTTCTCTACCAATTAGCACACCCGGATTTCAACAGGGACCACATCCATCAACATGGACCAAGACATGCCCAAAGAGATACCCAACATTTCCAGGCCATATTATGACCATATGATCCAGGAACCAATCACTCAAACAAATCAATTTGCACATTCAATAGACAGAAAGGTGACAAAAGTTAGTGTTAAAGAGAACTCAGATCTTAGTAGTAAAGAAAATGGCCAGGGAACCTTAAGTCCTAGTGTGTCAGAGTTCACAAGGGTCTCAAATGGACCTCGAGCAGTGCTCACACTAGGGAGGTCAGTAAAGAATGCCTTAGTGGCCATGGCTTTCAGCCATCCAAGAGTTATAGGTTCAGAATAATGTAAGTGACCAATCAGGGTGAACAAATAGTGATCAAATGGTAGAGTTTGGAGAGGTGAATTTTCATTTTAGAAACAGACAATTGCAGAGGTGATTACACAATGAACATACCAGCAAAGAGGATAAACAAAATTCAAAAGACATGTTGATATCACAAGTTTACACTTAGCATATTGGGGTAGAGAACATTTTGTAGGAAGTAGGAGGATTATTACTTCTGGTATTATAAAGCTAATATACAAAGGTACATTATGCCAAACAAGATAACAATAGAGCACTAACTTAACAGGTTCAAAGCCTAAGGGTCCAAATTATGCCGAACACCAAAAATTAAACAAACCAACTCACATCAATAAGGCAAAACAGAGTCAAATGTCATGAGAGAAACTCAAGTTAAGAAGCTATTCTAAAAGGCCCCAACTAATCAATAGGGAATATAGAATTGGGCAAGCTAAAGACATACTGAGTGACAAAGATGATCATAGGATCAAGTCATAGCTAGAGTGGAGGTCCTAACATAGATTAGGGAATATTATAGATACCATTCAATCGCTATAGAGACCCAAGACAAATCAGGAAACAAATTGATGCCACATAGACAACGTAAACATTCAAAGTACCAACACATTAGGCTAACGAACTTAAAAGAGTCTAAATTATTCATGTTAAGCTAAACATATCTCAGAGCTGGAAGTTTAGGTATAATCAAATGCTAAAGAGGTTCATATCACAAAACAGATTCGATACCAGCAAGGTTGCATGTAGGGATAGTCTAGAAACACATTATGTTATAAAATTTCAGAAGTATGGAAATGCAAATCATGAACATACGAGAATAAAAATTTCAAAGTCTAAAGAACTCAGCAGTTACTGATTTGACAAACAAGAAAGAACAGACTCCACAACACTCTGAACGTCAACAAAGAGCAGTATAACCAAGGACCTTAGTGCGTCAAATTTCTCGAGGGCTTCAAAGGAACCCAGGGCAGTGCTCGCACCAAGGAGAGTCAAAAAGTAGAATTCCGGTGTCCTTGGCTTTCAGACGGCCAAGAGCCAAAGTATAGAGAATGAGAAAATAACAAAGTGAAAGCCTTTAGTTTTAGGGAAACTTAACGATTAAAGGTTTGTCCAAAAGGGAAATAGGGAAGGGGTTTATATAGTGGTAAAATAAACACATAAGTAAGTAAATACAGTCAATCAAACATAATAAAGGAAAGAAGAACACACACAAATCAATTTATAATCGGATTAGGAGAAGAAACCCGACAAACCCTAGTTTGACTAGGATTAGAAATTGCCGGAGATCTTGGTGGATCTGAGCCTCATAGCCTTGCTATGAACGTATAAGGACAAAATATCGTCCAAATATTGGAGAATAAGGCTGATTTCCTTTGGTTCAAAGACTGATACTTGCCAAAATTGGGCGAGTACTTAGTAACATCATGTTTACACAAGTAATAATGGTATAATCCGGAAAAGGTAAGTAAATTATGATAAGAATCCATGGACAAGCTAGATTCAGAGAAGGGGTGGCGGCTAGGTGAGGGAGAAGGTTCGAGAGGATCTAGAGGCGGCCAGTTTGGAAAATGGGTTAGGTTTTAGGGTTGTGAGGTTATAAGGAGAGGTGGGGAATTGTTATGGGTCGTTGATCATTTGAGATCAATGACCAAGATCGAAAGGGGAGTGGGGCGGGTCGTTTAAAACGGGTCGTGATTGGGTTCATTAAAGAGCTAGGTTGTTTGGGATGATGAGAGGGGGAATGATTTGGGCTTACATGTTGTTCCATCTTGGTCCGAAAATTAGCATAAAAACTTGACCATCCTTTAAAAATAAAGAAATTAAGAAAACAATTTATTAATAAAATAGCTAAATAGGTATTAAAAATATTATTTAAGAAAATAAGTACTTTAAACGAATAGTTGAAGGGTGTAAACATGTAAAAAGTTGTTTTAACTCTAAATAAAATAATAAATGCAGTTAATTGCAAAGTGTAGCCTGTTATTGCAAAAATATGTAATTAGCATAAAATTCAAATTTAATTATAGAAAACGAAGTAAAATACTATAAAACATACATGTGGGTGTAAAATAATAAATTTCGATGATTAAGTCATCACAAAATAATTTAAAGGATAATTATTAGATATTTATATAATAAAAGTGTAAAAGAAATTAATTTTGAGCTTTAAAAATTATGGAAAATTATAGAAAATGCTTATCTAGTTTTGTAAACTAAATAATGATGCAAATATGCCATTTTGAAAGTATATATATGTATTCTAAAAATATGAGGGAAAATTGGGAATCAACAATACTTACCTTCGAATCTCCCACACACCTTCTATCTCTTTCATGACGTCCCTTCCACACATGTATAATTTACATCCACAACTTGAAAATTTATTATAATACCTGCACCTCTGGTGCATCCACAATCCGGTGAGAGCTTCATATTGACTTCTTATGAGGCTGGTACTCTTCTAACTTGCTTTATCATAGAGCCGTTATAGAATATGGCTATTGTACTATCTCCATTGTACCTATGATATTTAATAGTGATCAAGCATATTCTCTATCACGAGGTCTATAACTTTCTTGGTCCAAGAACCAGACTCCTGATTTATTTAGTTGATGTAATTCTTTAGTTTCCTATTCGCTATGATCAGCTTTTATGTAGGCTTAAGCTATCTTCAAATCTGCGGATCATGTTATTAGTTATTACTTTAGCTTTTCATGGACTCTATGGAATATCCATGATACAATATTCTAACAATTCAATCCATTGTCTATGACCTGGAGTCAATTCCTTCTTTTAACTTATACTGGAGTCTTCTACAGCTGTATGATTGTCAATATATATGCAGCATGGATAATACTCCAAAATCTTAAGTGTGTTCATAACTAATTCTAGATCATCGATCGAAAAATTCCTTTCATTCCTTCTCAATTTTATCTAAACGTAAGCTATTACTTTTATGGTTATTTTTGACCCCTTGTTGCGTGCATAATGTAGATTTCACTTTCTTATGGAGTGCATACAATGTTGTAGTGAGACTGTTCTTACATGACCATTTCTTCTTCAAGCTACTATTCTTAGGTTGAAGCCTTCTGCCTTAAATCCTCAACTCGTCTTTCATTGTAGTACTTAGGGAGGACCCTCTGACTCTTGTATAACTGCGAGCTTATTATATCGTATACTCAACAGAATTTTGTTTTTGGTGTTCGTACTCACCTATAATTATCCTTAGTTAATTACATCCACACTCATGTGCTCGTACGGTTGCTTCTGAACTGAAGTTTTGACTGTCTTCCTAGTGGGACTCTCTTTTATTTCCGTAACATTCTTATAGTACCTTTCACTATCGCAACTCCTATCTAAATATTTCTCAAGGGTCATAATGTCATATCTGCGCGACTGAATTCCCCATGTTGGGTTTTACTATGTTTATCTTGCATGATCTGTTGATTTGTATGTATCCTCTTGTCTAGCCATAACTAGGCTCTTCCTGAATCAACTACTAACTACTCGTTGGCTCATTCTCATATCAATATTCCGCGTAATCTTTCTTGGGTTTTTTCCTTTGTCTTAACTTACCTCTCCCACTGGCTCCATATTTTTCAATAACATCTCGGGAAGGAACCCTTACTTCCTTTCCTTGAAGTCGAGCTTGTATAATGTTCTGGAATCGTTGCATATCTGTAGGATCAGGATAACTGCAATCTCCTTCCTTTACCATTCCATAGTTACTAGAACCACTTAATTCTGACTTAAATGCCACATCACTCCATATCCCCCTCCTTTAGGGGAGTATTATGATTTAGAGCTACGATGATCTACCTATAGATATTTTACCTCTTCATCTTTGGCGACCTTTCACATCATCGATAACCCTTACCCGCCTTGAGGTAATCCTCTTGTACCAAGGATAAAAATTCCTTACTCACAAGGGTGACACCTAGTGACCCCTAAGCTTAAATTTGCTCACATTGCTTGCATTAGGGAAGCGTCTTCTTGAATGCCTTTTAAATGTTATTCTTCTGTCGTCCTTTCCATTATCGACGGAACGCAATCTCTGAAATCCTCATGATGCCGAATATTATCAAATCACTCCGTCCCTAATTCATGTTTAGTTTATCTTATTCACCATCCCATACTGATTTCTATTACTCTAGGATCTATCCTTTCCTTCTGGTAATCACGTTAGAGTCACAAACTTATTTCTCAAAATAAGGATATGAATTTATGGACTATACCCTTTTATTGTCTCAAGTCCTATCACCACTCATCTTTTCCTTCCCCTGACTATAGACTCTGTAATACTGTCATTTTTTAATCTACCGTTGTCTTTCATGTATCACATTTTACTCATAATGCTTCATTAACTCTCTTCTTATTTCCCTGCTAATATTTCTGTCTATCACGTTATTGTGAAAACTTCAACAAGACATTCTTTTGCTTTTATCTCCCCTTGATCCATCCTCTGGCTCTTCTGTTTGACTAACATTCTCACTCTACTAGGGACATGAGCCACACTAAGATAATATTTATCCCTTCGAGGCTTGTAGTGCCTATCTTTGTAGTACTCATATCTAGCTGTACTATTTTTGAGTGCACCATCTGGGTGTCTCACAAGGAGATCCAATACCATGTTTGCACTATCTTTTGAAAATGCCAACTAACGCGAACAATTCATTCACCATTTTGGTTTACTCAAACCCAGCCGGATCCTGATATCCCATCCTTCTCTTAAACCATAATTGTTAGTTCAAATAGGGCATAACTGAGATGGGTGTGGCCGATTGTACATACATCTATTATTGTTGAAGGTAATCCAAAATGCTTATATTTCTCTGTCTGAATTGTAAATACTGATAATCTTCATTAATTGGGTGCCTTGTACCCTTCTTCACCTTGATTCTTTTACTTGTTGAAGCTTGTACCTTCTGATTCTCTCGTTGATTTTTACCATATAGGTGGATAGATATTCACGCCTTAGGGATCCTAATCAAGATGCTTACACATTTTAGTACACACATGATCTGCAAAAGACCTCACGTTTACTCATCATAAGCATGATGTAAAATCGAGTTCCACAACTATATCTTTTACCAACCGTCTTTCTGGATGTAGGTATCATTGTATTACGAATAAGATAGAGTTTAAGAAGTCGAGTTCTTACAACTGAGCTCTACCACACGATCTAGAGTATGATGAAAGAGTGACAATCCTAAATTACATGTAGCCTCTTGCTTATAAGTGTGGTGCACAACACATACATAAACAAGACTCAACTAGACACGGCTCGTAGACTCCCTAGGACAGAACTGCTCTGATACCACTTTTGTCACGACCCAAACCGATGGGCCGCGACGGGCACCCGATATCTTACTCAACCGAGTACCAACATAACGTATCTTTTGTATCATACTACCAGAGTTAAAATGAAATGGAAAGGCTGCTATGAGATAATTATAGTGAAACATGAGGGAACCCTCCACATAGGACGACCCAACGTGAAATACACACTTATACATTTCACATAAAGGCCTATAAGGCCAAAATGATCACTCGTACACTGAACATAGACCGACAAGGCCATACAATCTTTTATATACATGACATATGTCTACAAGCCTCTATGAGTAGATAAATACCATAATGGTCGGGACAGGGCCCCACCAAACTAATCAATACAAGTCCAAATCATATTGACCAAATAAGAAACTCCGGAGAAAATGGAGCGCACCAACACCTTTCGCTGAGCTGATAGCATAATTGGAGGACTCTCAACCTGTCTATCGGGATCTGCGGGCATGGGACACATCATCCTAAGGAAAATGGGACGTCAATACAAATAATGTACCGAGTATGTAAGAAATGAAAATCAGTAAATAATAGACATGAGAGAAACATGGAATAAAAGACTCAACATATAAGTCTGAATAGCTCTCTGAATCATTTAATATTTATAATGTCATGCATATAATTTCATACCATGCATAGGTATATGCATTTACAACATATTCAAGCCTCTGAGGGCATCCCATCGTATCATCTCGGCCACTGTGGGCAAAATCATTACCGTATACCAACTGATCGGGTGGTGCTGCGTATATAACGCCGTATCCTTTTCCCATACCCCATATATATATATATATATATACACACACGCATATATAATTCCATTTGGTCATGGGTCAATGTACATGTATAAATGAATGCAATGCATGAGAAGTACGCCAGTAAAATCTCTTCGAACGTCATAAGACCATTATGCCTTTGGTTAATATCATGAAATAAACTTCATCAATTTACGTATTTTCTGAGACCTATGAACATATGATAGAATAATGTCACATGGGGAAATCAAGAACGTAGGTACCTCTAGTATTTCTATGAATAGAGTTATTTATGAAAATTGTGCATTTTCTCGTTGCGTTTGTATCTTATGGATCATGCCAAAAGGAAAGAAGAGGTAGCCTTAACATACCCGATTCTCTTGACAATCCCTCTGACACACGTTAATTGCGAGAAAATACGTAATGGTGGATCGTAGTAAGGGAAAATCCGTATGATATTCTTGAGAAAGATTGCACTGTACTCTCTTAGAATCGTAAAATCCAATTCCTATTATGCTAAGAATTCTCGTATGAATTTTGTTAGAGTAACTCATGTTACTATCATATATACTCTTATATGAATTTGCTGAATCATCTTTCATTACCTTGTAAGATACAAAGTGAATTTAGAGTGGTCTTTATATATCTGGGTGTGGGCCCCACTTGGTATGATGATTCGGCCAGCAATATCCTCTAAATAAACCACCTAATCACCTAAAATCAAGAGTCACCATTTGATTTTGAGTCTTTTTCACTTGCTGCCAAGGGGGGATGATGTCCCCACCTAATAATTATCCACGTTTTCCTAATTACATTGTTAATCTCCCACCAAAACTCCATATTAACCAATTGTCCACACAATTAAGAATTATCTTAAATTTCTTAAAATACTACTCACTTTTAACACACTGTATATATCTTACTATCATGGTCATATGGTACCTTGTATGGCACTAGTCCATAAATACATGGTATTATATCTTGAATCGTTAAAATGTCAAACTTCAACGAAGCTCATTTTCTTCGATTCGCTTACCTATCACCTTCACAAATTTACTTATCACTTATTTGAAATAGCGTAATACTTATAATCCCAAAATAATCTCATTCCCGAACTTTCATCAATTTATTTATGGAGTACTTTCACGTACGAAAACATGGGGTGTCACACGCTCCTCACTTTTCTGCATTTTAAGGCCATAAAACTTGAACTACGTCCGATTCTTAGATTTTCATGTGCTGCCCATGCCATCTGCATGTATTGAACCGCCTAAAAATTTATCGACAATGAAAAATTATCTGAGGAACAATAGTTATCGCCTCGCCATACGTTCCTCATTTTATAGTGTTTTAGGGCCATAAATCTAGAATTACGCCCGATTCCCTTATTTTTGGGTCCTATAGCCCACACCATATGCATGCATCCGGGCACCGGACTCAAACCGCCTAAAATTTTGCTCGACCATAAAAAAGACCTTTGTAACAATAGTTATCGCCTTTCCATAACCGTTCCTCATTCTTTGGTATTTTAGGGCCATAAAATAAGAATTATGCCCGATTCCTAGATTTTCCTATGTAATAGCCCATGCTTACTGCATGAATCTAGCCAATCAGACCTGAACCATCTAAAAATTTTTCGGACTATCAAAAACGACCCGAGTAACAACAATTATCACTTCACTCTGACCGCTCCTCTTTTTTTTGCCTTATTGGGCTATAAAATTAAAATTTTTCCCGATTCCCAGATTTTGGTATGGTATAGTCCAGACCATCTGCCTGCCTCTAGGCGACCAGACCTGAACCACCTAAATATATTTTGGGCAATAAAAAATAAACTAAGAAATAATCATTGCCTCGGCATGACCGTTACTCATTTTTTGGCATTCTAGGGATAAAACTGGTATTTTGCCCGATTACCATATTTTTATGTGCCCCACGCCAACCCATGAATCTAGGCGATCGGATCCGAAATGACTAGAATTTTGCTGGATCATAAAATGACATAAAGAATAATAGTCATCATGTTTCCATGACTGTTTCCTGTTCTTACGGATTTTAGGGTCATCAATTTGGAATTCCGACACATTCCAATATTTTCGTATATAATAGCCCACACCCACTGCATGCATCCGTGCGATCAGACTTGAACCGCCTAAAATTTTGCCGGACCATAAAAACTATCTAAGGAACAACTGTGATCTCCTCTCCATGATCGTTCCTCTTTTTTTTTTTGTCTTTTTTGGGGCCATAAAAGTGGAATTATGCCCGAAACTCAGATTTTCGTATGCTATAGCCTATGCCTTCTGAATTCATCCGGGTGACCGGACCTGAACCTCCTAAAAAAATTCCTGACCATAAAAAACAACCTAAAGAACAATAGTCATCACCTCTCCATGACCGCTCCTTGTTTTTTGGTGTTTTAAGGCCATAAAACTAGAATTTCGCCTGATTTCCAATTTCTCGTGTGCTATAACCCACACCATGTGCATTCATCCAGACAACCGGATCTGAAGCACCTAAAATTTTACCGGAGCATTGAAAATGACCTAATGAACAATAGTCATCGCCTCCCTATGACCTTTTTTTATTGTTTTGCCGTTTCAGGACCATAAAATTAAAATAACGCTACCTGCATGAATCCGGGAGATCGGAAAATAAAAAATGATCTAAGGAACAACAATCATTGCCTCTCCATGATATTTCCTCTTTTTTTCCGTTTTATGGTATTAAAAATTGAATTTCGCTCTATTCCCGTATTATCGTGTACTATAACTCATGCCATCTGCATGCATTCGAGCGACCATACCCGAACCGCCTAAAACCTGGCCGGGCCATAAAAGATGACCTAAGGAAAAATAGTCATTGCCTTACCATGGTTGTTCCTCATATTTTCGCATTTCAATGCCATAAAACTAGAATTACGCCAGATTCCCAGATTTTCATGTGCTATAGCCCACACTATGTGCATGCATCCAGGCGATCAGACCCGAACCGCCTAAACTTTTGTGTGACCATCAATAACGACCTAAGGAACAATATTCATCACCTCGCCATGATCGTTACTCATTTTTGGCGTTTTCGGGCAAAATTAGAATTTCGTCTGATTCTAAAATTTTCTTGTGCTATAGACCACGTCATCTGCAAGCATTATGGCGATCGGACCTGAAACGATTAAAACTTTTTTCAACAATCAAAGACGACCTAAGTAATAATATTCGTCACCTCGCCATGACCGTTCTTGATTTTTGGCGTATTAGGACCATAAAACTAGAAGTCCGCCCAATTCTATGCTTTTCGTATGCTATAGCCCACATCATGTGTATTCAGATGGCGACCGGATCCAGACTGCCTAAAATTTTGTCGGACCATAATAAACGACCTAAGGAAAAATATTCATCGCCTTTTTGTGACCAATCCTCATTTTTTGGGTTTTTAGTGCCATAAAATTGAATTCCACCCGATGCGCCGATATTTGTGACATATCCTCAATTTTTTGCGTTTTAGTGCCTTAACATTGGAATTCCATGCCATCTGCATGCATCCAGTCGATCAGACATGAACCGCCTAAAATTTTCTTGGACCATAAAAAACTATCTAAGGAACAATAGTCATCGTCTCGCTGTGACCGTTGCTCGATTTTTGGCGTTTTAGGGCCATAAAAGTAGAATTCTGCCCGATTCCCATATTTTGTTCTGCTATAGTCCATGTCATTTGCATGCATCCAGGAGACCAGACCCAATCCACCTAAATATTTTTTTAACAATAAAAATGACCTAAAAATAATAGTCATCGCCTCGCCATGAACGTTCCTTGTTTTTGGCATTTTAGGGCCATAAAACTAGAATTCTGCCCGATTCCTAGATTTTCGTGTGCTATCGCCCATGCCATTTGCATGCATCCAGGTGGCCAGACTCGAACCACCTAAAATTTTCTCGGGCCATATAGATGACCTAAGAAACAATACTCATTGCCTCTCCGTGACCGTTCCTCATTTTATTGCGTTTTAGTGCCATAAAACTGGAATTCCGCCTGGTTCCCAGATTTTAGTGTCCTATAGCCTATGCCACATGCATGCGTTGGGGAGACCAGACTCGAACCGCCTAAACAATTGTCCAACCATCCAAAACGACCTAAGTAACAATAGTCATCACCTCGCCAAGATTGTTCCTTATGTTTTGGCATTTTAGGGCCATAAAATTCTGCCCGATTCCTTGATTTTTGTGTGTTATAGACCACGCCATCTACATAGATTCAAGCATCGGCCCGAACAACCTAAAATTTTGTTGGACCATCAAAAACGACCTGAGGAACAATAGTCATAGACTCGCCATGACCGCTCCCTATGTTTTGGTGTTATAGGGCCATAAAATTGGAATTTCGCGCAATGGTCAGATTTTCATGTGCTATAGTCAACGCCATCTGCATGCATCCGAGCGACTAGAGCAGGACCGCCTAAATATTTTTTGAAAATTCAAAAACTACCTAAGGGACAACAGTCATCGCCTCGCCATGATCATTCCTCATTTTTGGCTTTTTGGGCATAAAATTCAAATTTTGCCCAATTCTCAGATTTTCGTGTGTTATAGCCGACGCCATCTGCATGCATCCGGGTTACCAGGCCCGAACCGCCTAAAATTTTGCAGGAATATCAAAAATGACTAAGGAACAATCGTCATCGTCTCTCCATGACCACTCCTCATTTTTTGGCATTTTGAGCCATAAAACTGGAATTTGCCCTATTCTCAGATTTTCATGTGGTATAGCCCACGCCACGTGCATGCATCCGGTGACCGGGCCCGAACCTACTAAAATATTGCCGTACCATGAAAACAATCTAAGGAACAATTTTTATCGCCTCGCCATGATCATTTATCATTTTTTGACATTTTAGCGCCATAAATCGGAGTTTTGGCTTATTCCCAGATTTTCATGTTCTACAACCCACGCCATCTACATGCATTCAGACGACAGAACCCAAATCACCTAAAAAATTGCCGAACCATAAAAAATAACCTATAGAACAATTGTGATCGCCTCACCATGACCTTTCCTTGTTTTTTGGGGTTTTAGCTCTATAAAACTGAAATTTTGTCTGATTCTCATATTTTTATGTGCTATAGCCCATGCCATCTGCATGCATCTGTGCAACCCGACTCTATAATAACCCAACTGGTCATTTTGAGAGTTATATCCCCGATTCCATGTCTACTTATTTCCCCATGTCATTTTTTCTTATGTGTCTTGCTAGGAGGTGTTGGTCATTGTTTTGGAGTGTTTTGGGACACTTAGTCCCTAAACAGAAGCTTAAGTCTTAGGATTTTGGCCATAGCGGGAAGTGTGTGAAGACAATACGGGAATGGAGTTCCGTCGGTTCCGTTAGCTCCGTTGGGTGATTTTGGACTTAGAGGCGTGTTCGGATTGTGTTTTGGAGGTCTGTAACTCATTTAGGCTTGAATGACGAAAGTTGAAGTTTGGGAGATTTTGACCGATAGTGGACATTTTTATTTCGGAGTCGTATTCTGATTCCTGAAGTTGGAGAAGGTCCGTAGGGATGAATATGACCTGTGTGCAATATTTAGGGTCCATCAGACGCGGTTTGATAGGTTTCGACATCAGTTGTCGTATTTGGAAGTTTCAAGTTCTTTAAGTTTGAACCGAAGGGTGAATTGTGTTTTTAGTGTTGTTTGGTGTGATTCGAGCGATCAACTAAGTTCGTATGGTGTTTTAGGACTGGTTGGCATGTTTGGTTGAGGTCTCGGGGGCCTCGGGAGTGTTTCGAATGCTTAACGGATCGGATATTAGGTTTATGCAATTTTTTGAAGTTTGCTGGTTTCTGGTGTTTCGCACCTTCGGTGGGGAGACTGCAGGTGCGGATTCGCACGTGCAGAGTGAAGAGCGCAGGTGAACGTTTGGCCAAGAAAGTCTGTGAGCGCAGGTGCGACATCGGAACCGCATCTACACATCCGCAGATGCAGAGTGATGGTCGTAGGAGCGGTATGGGCGGCCTGGGCAGGGGTCACAGATGTAGAAATCGAATGGCAGGAGTGGGATCGCAGGTGCGGCCCAATGCTCGCAGATGAGGTCCCAACCATTAAAGTTTTTCTTTCGCACCTGCGATGGATTTTTCGCAAGTGCGGTTGAAGGATCACAGAAGAGAGTTTATTGGGCAGAAAAGGAGGATTTCGAGGGTTGATTTTCCATTTCGATTTTGGGACTTTGAGAACTTGGTGGAAGACGATTTTTCGAGGCTTCTTCAAGGATATTGTTGGGGTAAGTGGTTTAAACTCGGATTGGGCTGTATTTCATGAATCTGTCGTTGTTTTTGTCTTCTAATTAGGGATTTGAGGTGGAAATTCAGGAAAAAATGGTACGAACTTCATAGGCTGTAATTCGGAGCTTTGGAAGTTGATTTGAGGTCAGATTCAAGTACTTCTTGTACGGTTAGACTTGTGAGTGAATAGGTGTTTGTATTTTGTGACTTTTACCTGATTTCGAGATGTGGGCTCGGGAGACTTTTTTGGATGATTTCCTAATTTCTTGATTTATCTTAGATTTAGTTGACTACATTAGTTTCTTAAAGTTATATTTATGGTATTTAATTGGTTTTGGCTAGATTCGGCCCTTTCAGAGTCGGATATTCATGGAAAGATCATTGCTATCGATTGATTGAGCTTGGTTTGAGGTAAGTGGCGTGCCTAACCTGTGTGGGGGAAATCCCCCTTTGGACCTGGTACTGATTTTACTACGTGAGAACCGTGTACGCGAGGTGAAGAGTGTGTACATGGGTTATTTGTTGAAAACATGATTTTTATTGAGTAATTTCCTGCTTTTACCTCAAATGAACATACTACCATGCGTAGTTACCCTGTTAGCTTAGAATAATGTGTCTATGTGCTTTAATTGCTTAATTGAACTCCTTGTAGCATGCCTATAAATTTCCTGCTTCCTATCTCGACTGGTATTAAGTCTAGACTGTAGTTTCTTGTGTTGTACTAGTCATTTGTAATTGATTACACTCTGTATTTACTTTGGGACTACGGGACGGTACCCCGAGAGATCCTACTGCATATTTACTTTTGGAACTACGGGACGGTATCCTAGGAGATCGCCCTGCACATTTACTTTTGGGACTACAGGATGGTATCCCGGGACATCCCCTACACATATACTTTTGAGACTAAGATGCAGTACCTCGGGAGTTCTCCCTGCATATTTACTTTTGGGACTACGAGACGGTACCTCGGGAGATCCCCCGTCGCTTAATTCTGTGTACTGGTATGTTATTTTATCGTGTTTTCCTTTGTCGAACTTTATTCTCTCATTATATTGCTTATTCTCCTATTTTTACTATTATATACCAGTGGGCCTGACCTGAACTCGTCACTACTCGACTGGGGTTAGCCTCGACACTTACTGTGTACCAATTGTGGTGTACTCATGCTACTCTTCTGCACATGTTTTGCGTGCATATTTCGTTATCTACCGCACTATCCGTGAATTCAAGGCATCTATTGGAGACTTCAAGTTATATCTACCGCATCCGCAGACCTCGTAGTCCCCTTCTATTCTTCCCTGAGTGAAATAATCTTTTGTATTTGTTTTTACTAGATTTCGGTGAATAGAGATGTTATTTATATTCTATATCGTGTGACTCATGACATTCCGGGTTTTGGGAATGCTTTGTAAGTAGTGTTTTGTTATTGTAGATGCCGAGCAACGTCATTTTTGTTTATTCAGTGTCTATTGAAATTAGAAGTCAAGCTTTGTTTTTCCGATATTGGTATTTTCTGTGAATTGTTAGTCTTACCTAGTCGTAAAGACTAGGTGCCGTCAGGACGTGGTTCGGAGGGATGTTTGGGTCGTTACAAGTTGGAATCAGTGCTCTAGGTTCGTAGAAGTCGTGAGTCAAGAGTCGGTTTATTAGAATCTCGTGGATCGGTGTGGAGATGTCCGTACTCATCTTCGAGAGGCTATGGAACTGTTAGGAACAATCACACTTCTTTTGATTCTTTGTCATGCGAGTTATTGGCATCCAGTTCTAAACTTCTTTATTCTATTCTTTCTCACGGATGGTGAGGACCCATACCGGGAGATCTAACGACCAGGCACTCGCACCCCCTACCAGAGCCGCTAGAAGCCAGGGTCGGGGTAGAGGACGAACACGTGGTGCAGCTAGAGCACCCGTGCGATCTGCGAAAGAGGAGCTCCAGCTGGAGGATAGGCATTAGAGGTTCCTATTGTTGCACCAGCCCTTCAAGAGACTCTAGCCCAGTTCATGAGCATGTTCAGCACCATAGCTTAGGCTGGGTTGATCCCATTCGCTCCTGCCACATCTAAGGCTGGGGGAGAGGCACAGATTCCCGCAGCCCGTACTCCTGAGAAGAGGGCCCAGGTTGATCAGGCCCCAAAGTTCATCCCTATGCAGCCGGTAGCTCCATTTCAGCACGAGACTAGGGCAACCGCTTCTAAGGCAGAGCAACTCAGACTTTAAAGGTAGAAGAAGTACCACACACCTACCTTCAGCGGATTGGCTACAAATGAAACTCACGGTTTTATGGACGAGTATCATCGTATTATCCGTACTATGGGTGTAGCGGAGATGAGTGGGGTTTCCTTTACAACCTTCTAGCTTAGAGGAGCAGCCTATCAGTGGTGGCGTGCTAATGATTTTAGTAGTCCGGACGAGGCAGCTTCACTTACATGGACTCAGTTCTCGGACATGGCGCACGAAGTTTGAGCATATACGCTAGGGTGCTATGACTGTGTCAGAGTATGCAATCCATTTCAATGATTTTGCTCGACATGCTCCGGCCTTGGTTGCCACAGTTTGGGAGAGGGTTCGTCGCTTTATTGAGGGACCCCACCCCATAATCTGGATCAGTATAGCTAGGGAGTTGGAGATGGATATCTCTTATCAGTAGGTTGTGAGTACTGCCAGAGATTGGAGGGCATGCTTGCCCGAGATAGAGAGAAGAGGGAGGCCAAGAGGTCTCGAGAGTCTGGCACTTATAGTGGTACTCGTGCCCCAGCTGCAGTTCGACATGGTAGGTGTTATATGAGTCGCCCAATTCATTAAGATCTTCCATTCATCAGCGGTGTTCCAGCGCCTTCTAGGCCCTAGGAGCCTTACTATGCACCACCAATATCTAGTGTACCTCCTGCTTGGGGTGCTTTTAGGGGACATCCCAACAGACCTGGCCCGAGTCTGTCATAACAGCCACGCCCTTTGAGGGGTTGTTTTGAGTATGGAGACACTCACCATATGGTGAGGGATTGCCCCAGACTTAGGAAGGGTGCACCTCCATAGATTTCTCATCCACCACGTGCTCCATCGGGTCCACACGCCATGATTACCTAACCATCTACCGCCCCACCTGCTTAGCCAGCTCGAGGTGGAGGTTGGGGAGGTCGAGTTCTCCCTAGAGGGGGAGGCCAGATCAGGTATTATGCTCTTCCGGCTTGTACATAGGTAGTTGTTTCTGACTCTGTCATTACAGGTATTGTTCCAGCCCGTCATAGAGATGCGTCGGTTTTATCTGACCCAGGCTCTATGTATTCTAATGTGTCCTCTTATTTTGCCCTACATTTGGGCATATCTAGGGATTCTTTGAGTTCCCCTCTTTATGTGTCTAATCCTGTGGGAGATTCTCTTATTGTGGACCGCGTGTATCGGTCGTGTTTGATTGCTCTTATTAGTTTTGAGACTAGAGCTGATCTATTATTACTTAGCATGGTAGACTTTGATGTCATCTTGGGCATGAACTTGTTATCTCCCCATTATGCTATTCTTTATTTTCATACTAAGATCGTGATGCTGGCTATGCCAGGCTTACCGCGATTAGAGTGGAAGGGTACTTTAGAGTATACTCCAGCAGAGTTATTTCATTTCCTAAGGCTCAACGAATGGTTGAGAAGGGGTTTGATGCGTATTTAGCTTAGGTGAGAGATGTCAGTATTGATACCCCTACAGTTGAGTCAGTTCCAGTTGTGAGGGACTTCCCATATGTGTTTCCAGCTGATCTTCCGGGAATGCCACCGATAGAGATATTGATTTTGGCATTAATTTGTTGCCGGGCACTCAGCCATATCTATTCCTCCATACCGTATGGATCTCCTGAGTTGAAGGAGCAGTTGCAGGAGTTACTTGATAAGGGCTTCATTCGGCCCAGTGTGTCATCTTGGGGTGCTCCGGTCTTGTTTGTGAAGAAGAAGGATGTTTCTATGTGTGTGTGTATTGATTATCGCCAGTTGAAGAAAGTTATAGTGAAGAACATGTATCCATTGCCCCGTGTTGATGATTTATATGATCAGTTACAGTGTTCCAGGGTATTTTCCAAGGTTGACTTACGTTTAGGCTATCATCAGTTGAAAATTCGGGAGCCTGATATCTCAAAGAATGCTTTTAAGACTTGATATGGTCACTATGAGTTTCTTGTCGTGTCTTTTGGGCTGACCAATGACCTGGAGCTTTTATGCATTTGATGCACAGTGTGTTCCGGTCTTATCTTGACTCCTTCGTCATTGTATCTATTGACGACATTCTGGTGTACTCCCGGGCTCGGGAGGATTATGAGCAGCACCTGAGGACTGTGCTTTAGACTTCAAGAGAAAAGAAGTTGTGTGAAAAATTTTCGAAGTGTGAGTTTTGACTAGACTTAGTGGCATTCTTTGGTCATGTAATATCGAGTGATAGGATCAACGTAGATCTGAAGAAGGTGGAGGTAGTGCCGAGTTGGCCTAGACCGTCATCAGCTACGGAGATCCTCAGTTTTCTTGGCTTGGCGGGGTATTACCATCTTTTGTAGAGGGACTCTCATCTATTACAACACCTATGACCAGGAATACCCAGAAGTATGCTCTGTTCAGGTGGACACAAGAGTGTGAGGAGAGCTTCCAAAAGCTCAAGACAGTTTTGACTACAACCCAGTATTGGTATTTCCTATAGGTTTAGGGTCCAACATTGTATATTGTGATGCATCGCAGATTAGTCGTGGCGCGGTGTTGATGCAGAACCGTAGGGTGATTGCCTACGCGTCCAGACAGCTGAAGGTGCATGAGAAGAACTATCCTGTCCACGACTTTGAGTTAGCAGTTATTGTTCATGCCTTGAAGATTTGGTGGTAATATTTGTATGGTGCTCCATGTGAGATTTACACCGATCATTGGAGTTTGCAGCATCTATTCAAGCAAAAGGATCTTAACTTGCGTCAGCGAAGGTGGTTAGAGCTAATTAAGGACTATGATATCACCATTTTGTACCGCCTATGGAAAGGCAATGTGGTGGCCGATGCTTTAAGTCTCTGCGCGGAGATTTTGGGGAGTTTAGGATATCTTCCAGATGTATAGAGGCCATTTGCATTGGATGTTCAGGCCCCAGCCAACCAGATTGTGAGATTGTATGTTTCTGAGCTGAGTCGAGTATTGGCTTATGCAGTCTCTCGGTCTTCTCTTTATGATCGTATCAGGGACTGTCAGTAGGATGACCCCCATCTGCTCGTCCTTAAGGATACACTCCAGCATGGTGATGCTAGTGAGGTCACTATCGGGGATGATGGCGTATTGGGGATGCAGGGCAGGCTATGTGTGCCTAATCTAGATGGTTTGAGTGAGTTAATTCTTCAGGAGGCTCATATGTCGCGGTACTTCACTCATCCGGTTGCTGCGAAGATGTATCAGGACTTGAGGCAGCATTATTGGTGGAAGAGGATGAAGAAGGACATACTGGAGTATGTGGCTTGACGCTTAAATTTCTAGTAGGAGAAGTATGAGCATCAGCAGCCGGGTGGGTTGCTTCAGAAGTTAGAGATTCCAGAGTGGAAATGGGAGAAAATCACTATGGATTTCGTTGTTAGTCTCCCACAGACTTAGCAGCGGTATGATGCGGTTTGGGTGATTGTAGATAGGCTGACCAAGTCAGTTCATTTCATTCTTGTGATGACTACATATTCTCCCGAGCAGCTGGCTCAAATCTACATCCGCAAGATCGTTAGGTTTCATGGCGTACCGGTATCTATCATCCTTGACCGGGGTACGCAATTTACATCACGATTCTGGAGGGTCGTACAAAATGAGTTGAGTACTCAAGTGGCGCTGAGCACAACGTTTTACCCTCAGATAGACGGTCAGTCCGAGCGCACTATTCTCATATTAGAGGATATGCTCTGTGCGTCTATGATTGATTTTAGAGGGTCGTGGGATGAGCTCTTTCCACTTTCAGAGTTTTCCTACAACAATAGTTATAAGGCGAGCATCTAAATGGCACCGTATGAGGCTCTGTATGGTAGGCAGTGTCAGTCCCTAGTGGGTTGGTTCAAGTTGGGCGAGACCAGATTATTGGGTACAAACTTGGTCCAGGATGACCTGGATAAAGTGAGGGTGGTCGAGATCTACTTTGCACAGCCCAGTCCAGACAGAGGAGTTATATGGACCAGAAGGTTCGCGATGTAGCATTAATGGTTGGAGAGCGGGTCTTTCTCTGGGTGTCTCCTATGAAGAGCATTATGAGGTTCGGAAAGAAGGGCAAGATGAGCCTAATGTACATTGGTCCTTTTCAGGTGTTGCGGCGTGTTGGGGAGGTTTCTTATCAGATTGCTTTACCTCCCAGCCTAGCATGGGTTCATCCGGTATTCCACATTTCTATGATCCGAAAGTATCACGGTGATCCGGCTCATGTGTTGGATTTAAGCTCAGTCTAGTTGGACAAAGATCTGTCTTATGTTGAGGAGCCAGTGGCTATTTTTGACAGGCAGGTCAGAAAAGCTAAGGTAAAAGAATATTTCTTCCGCGAAAGTGCAATGAAGGGGTCAGCCAGTCGACGAGGCAACTTGGGAGACCGAGCAAGATATGCGTAGCCAATATACTCTTCTTTTCACAGCTTCAAGTATGTCTCTATAATCGTTCGAGGATGAATGATTGTTTTAATAGGGGAAGGATGTAACGCCCCAACCTGCCGTTTTCATAGTTATAGCCCCGAACCCCTGTCTACTGCTTTCACTGTGTCTTTTTCTGCTTATGTGTCTTGCCGAGAGGTGTTGGTCATGGTTTCAGAATGTTTTGGGACACTTAGTCCCTAAACGGAAGCTTAAATCTTAGGATTTTGGCATACTCAAAACTGTGTAACGACGACTCCGGAATGGAGTTCCGTCGGTTCTGTTAGCTCCGTTGGGTATTTTAACTTAGGGGCGTGTCCAGATTGTGTTTTAGAGGTTTGTAACTCATTTAGGCTTGAAATGGCGGAAGTCGAAGTTTTAGAGATTTTGACTAGTAGTGGACTTTTTAATATCGGGATCGGATTCTGATTCCGAAAGTTGGAGAAGGTCCGTAGGGTTGAATATGAACTGTTGCAAAATTTGGGTTCAATCGGACGCGGTTTGATAGGTTTCGACATCAATTGTCGAATTTGGAAGTTTAAAGTTCTTTATGTTTTAATCGGAGGGTGAATTGTGTTTTTAGCGTTGTTTGGTGTGATTCGAGGGCTCAACTAAATTTGTATGGTGTTTTAGGATTGGTTGGTTTGTTTGGTTGAGGTCGCGGGGGTATCAGGTGTGTTTCAGATGCTTAACTGATGGAATATTGGACTTAGGCAATTTTGTGAAGTTTGTTGGTTTTTGGTGTTTCGCACCTGCGGTGGGGAGACCACATGTGCGACGC
Organism: Nicotiana paniculata; assembly: GCA_005239505.1. NCBI lineage: Eukaryota > Viridiplantae > Streptophyta > Magnoliopsida > Solanales > Solanaceae > Nicotiana > Nicotiana paniculata. Next base: position 49,194 of record MDKI01202306.1, read on the forward strand.
ACATGCGGAGTGAAGGGAGCAGGTGCACTTTTGGCCAAGAAAGCCTTTGAGCAGGTGCGAGATAGGAGCCGCATCTGCGCATCGGCAGATGCTGAGTGATGGTCGTATGAGTGGTAAGGGCGGCATGGTTAGGGGCCGTAGATGCGGAACTCGAACGACAGGAGAGGGCTCGTAGGTGCGGACAAATGCTCGCAGACGCGGTCCCAACCATTTAAGTTGTTTTCGCACCTGCGATGGATTTTCTTCAGGTGCGGTTGAAGGATCACAGAAGCAAGTTTACTAGGCAGAAAAGGAGGATTTCGAGGGTCGATTTTCCTTTTCGGCTTTGGGTGTTTGAGAGCTCGGTGGGAGATAACTTTTCGAGGCTTCATCAAGGAAATTGTTGGGGTAAGTAGTTCAAACTCGGATTGGGCTATATTTCATGAATCTATCGTTATTTTTGTCTTCTAATTAGGGATTTGAGTTGGAAATTCGGGAAAAAATGGTAGAAACTTCATAGGCTATAATTTTTGAGTTTTCGTAGTCGATTTGAGGTCGGATTAGAGTAATTCTTCTATGGTTAGACTCGCGAGTGAATATGTGTTTGTATTATGTGACCTTTACCCGACTTCGAGTTGTGGGCTCGGAGGCTTTTTTTGACGATTTCCTAATTTCTCGCTTTAGCTTAGATTTCATTGACTAGAATAGTTTCTTATAGCTATATTTATGGTATGTTATTGGTTTTGGCTAGATTCAGGCCATTCAGAGTCGGATGCTCGTGGAAAGAGCATTGCTATCGATTGATTGAACTTGCTTCGAGGTAAGTCACCTGCCTAACCTTGTATGGGGGAAATCCCCTTAGGATTTGGTACTGATTTTATTATGTGAGTGTTGTGTACCCGAGGTGACGAGTGTGTACACGGGCTATTTGTTGAAAAACCTAATTTTTACTGAGTATATTTTTTTCTTTTACCTCAGATGAACATGCTAGCATGCATAGTTACCCTGTTAGCTTAGAATAACGTGTCTATGTGCCTTAATTGCTAAATTGAACTCCTTGAAGCATCCTATCAATTTCCTGCTTCTTTTCCCGACTTTTATTTAGTCTAGACTGTAGTTTATTTTGTTGTACTAGTCGTTTGTAATTGATTGTGATGTGTATTTACTTTGGAACTATGGGACAGTACCCCTGGAGATCCCCCTGCATATTTACTTTTGGGACTACGGGATGGTATCCTTATAGATCCCCTTGCACATTTACATTTGGGACTACAGGACGGTATCCTGGGAGATCCTCTACACATTTACTTTTGTGATTATGAATCGGTACATCGGAAGTTGTCCCTACATATTTACTTTTGGGACTACGAGACGGTATCTCGGGAGATCCCCCGTCTCTTAATTTTGTGTACTGTTATGTTATTTCATCGTCGTTTCCTTTGTTGAACTTTAGTCTCTTACTTATAGTGCTTATTCTCCTATTTTTACTATTATATACCAGTGGGCCAGACCTAACCTCTTCACAACTCGACCGAGGTTAGGCTCGGCACTTACTGGGTACCGATCATGGTTTACCCATCCTACTCTTCTGCACATGTTTTGTGTGCAGATTCGGGTGTTCGTTATCTTCCGCAGTATCTGTGAGTTCAAGACAATTGTTGGAGAATTAAAGGTATATCTGTCGCGTCCGCAGACCTCGGAGTCCCCTTCTATTCTTTCCCAAGTCAAAAACTTTTCTGTATTTGGTTTTACTAGGCTCTGGAGTATATAGATGTTATTTATTTTCTATATCTTGTGACTCATGACATTCCGGGTTTTGGGAAAGCTGTGTAAGTAGAGTTTGGTTATTGTACATGCCGAGTGACACCGTTTCTGTTTATTCAGTATCTATTGCAATTAGAAGTCAAACTTTGTTTTACCGATATTGGCATTTTTGTTAATTGTTAGGCTTACCTAGTCGTTGAGACTACATGCCATCACGACATAGTTTGGAGGGATGTTTGGATCATGACAGACTATTACAACCTAAATTGTCATGGACCATCAAAAAGGACCTAAGGAACAATAGTCATAGCCATGTCATGACCGTTCCTGGATTTTCACCTGATTCCCATATTTCGTATGCTATACCATGTGCATGCATCTGGGCGACCGGACCCAAACCGCCTAAAATTTTTCCACACCATAATAAATGACCTAAGGAACAATATCCATCGCTTCATCGTGACCGTTCCTCATTTTTTGGCGTTTTAGTCCCATAAAAATTGAATTATGTCCAATTCCAAGACTTTTATGTCCTATAGCCCACGCCATCTACATGCAACAGGGCGATCGGAATTGAACCGCATTAAATTTTTCCCGACCATAAAAAATGACCTAAGGAACAAAAGTCATCGCCTCGCCATGACCATTCCTCGTATTAAAGAATTTTAGGACCATAAGATATGAATTCCTCTTGATTATTAGATTTTCGTGCGCTGTAGCCCATGCCGTCTGCTTGCATCCTTACTATAGGACCCTAACCGCCTAAAATTTTTCCAGACCATGAAAAATTACTTAAGGATCAATAGTGATCGCCTCTCCATGATTGATCCTCATTTTTGGAATTTTAGGGCCCTAAAACTAGAATTTTGCCAGATTCCCAGATTTTTGTGTGCTATAGCCCACGCCATCTGCATGCATCCGAACGACCGAACCCGGACAGATTAGAATTATCCCGGACCATAAAGAATAACCTAAGGAACAATATTCATCGCCTCGCCATGACCATTCCTCATTTTTTGGCATTTTAGGACCATAACATTGGAACTACGCCTGATTCCCAGATTTTCGTGTCTTATAGTCCATGTCATCTGTATGCATCCGGGCGACCCAACCCGAACTGCCTAAAATTTATTCTGACCATAATAAAATTACCTAAGGAACACTCATCTCGTCATAACCGTTACTCATTTTTGGCATTTTAGGACCATAAAATTTGAATTCCGCTCGATTCTTAGATTTTCGTGAGCTGCAGCCCACATCATCTACGAGCATCCGGCGACCGGACCCGGACCGCTAAAATTTGGCCGGACCATAAAAACTGACCTAAGGAACAACAACCATCGTCTCACCATGACCTTTCCTCATTTTTTGCATTTATGGGCCATAAAACTAGAATTTCGCCCGATCCAAGTTTTCGTATGTTATAACCCACCCAATGTGCGTTCATCCGGACAATCAGAGCGGAAACAACTAAAATTTTCTTGGACCATTAAAAACAACCTAAGGAACTATAGTCATTACCTAGATATGTTTGATCCTCGTGTTTTGGCAATTTAGGGCCATAAAACTAGAATTCTGCCCAATTCCTATATTTTTTTGTGTTATTTCCCCCAACATTTGCATGCATCCGGGAGACCGAACCCGAACTGCCTAAAATTTTTCTAGACTCACAATAACGACTTAAGGAACAATATGCATCGCCTCGCCATGGCCGTTCCTCAAATTTTTGGCATTTCAGGGACATAAAACTAGAAGTTTACTTGATTCCTAGATTCTATGTGCTATAGCTTAAGCCATCTGCATCAGGACGACCGCACCAAAATGACCTAAATTTTTTCGGATCATGAAAAATGACCTAAGGATCAATTTCCATCACCTCGACAGGACCGTTCCTCGAATGTTTAGCATTTTAGGGCGATCATACAAGAATTCTGGCCGATTCCCAAATTTTTATGTGCTATGGCCCATGCCCATCTGCATGCATCTGAGAGACAGGACCTGAACTGCCTAAAATTTTATCGGGCCATCAAAAATTACATGTGGAAAAATAATCAACGCTCTGCCATGATCGTTCCTCATTTTGGCATTTTAGGGCAATAAAAGAGGAATATGACATGATTCCCAGATTATTTTGTGCTATAGCCCACACCATCTGCGTGCATCCAGGGACATGACTTGATGTGATGAACCAAAGGGTCATCTTATAAATTAAGACTCCATTCCAAGCTCATTAGCCTTAAAAAGATCAATTTTATTTACCTCGATTCGCATGCACATTCCGGGCCCGAAACTGGAAAGATTTTTATGTGAAAATATGAGAAAAAATAATTTTTGGAATTAAAATTTGGTTTTAGTTGACTTTGTTAAACATTTTGAGTAACCAGACCCGGATCTGTATTCCGACGATCCCGGGAGGTTCGCAGTAAAATATGGGACTTAGGTGTATGGCTGAAATTGAATTCCGAGGTCCCTAACTTTAGAAATCAATTTTTGAAGAAAATTGTTTGACTGAAATTTAAAGGAAATAAAGAAATGAATTAATGTTTGAACTCATTGGTATCGGGCCCGTATTTTGGTTTCGGAACCCGGTACAGGTTTGTTATGATATTTAAGTCCTATGAAATTATGTGGACATCGGAGTTCATTTGACGTGATTCGGACGTCCGGTTACGAAATAGTGAAATTGAAGTGTTCTTGAGAAAAATCATGAGTTTCGAGGTTAAATTCGTAGTTTTAGATGTTATTGTCGTGATTTGATCGCACGATCAAGTCCGTGTGATGTTTTTAGACTTGCATGCATGTTTGGTTTAAAGCCCCGAGGGCTTGGGTGAGTTTCAGATAGGCTTCAGGATGTTTTGAACTTGTAAAATCTGGTTTCATAGCTGTGATGGTGTGCCCACACCTACGAGCATTGAGCCACATGTGCGAGCGGAAGCCCGCAGGTGCGACCAAGCCTGGGCTCCCCTACATCCGCAGGTGCCGACCTTTTTGCGTAGGTGCGCGACCGTAGAAGCGGTAATGCAGTCGCAGGTGCGGCCCAAGCTGCCCAGCTCTTTTCCGCAGAAGCAGAATCTCTCTCGCACGTGCGCAATCGCAGGTGCGACCCAAGCACCGCAGGTGCGAGAGTCGGGCAGTGAGTTCACCTTAATTAGAACTCTAGCCTTTTTCTTCTATATTTTCACAAGGGTAGAAGACCTAGGGCGATTTTCTCAAGGCTTTTTCTTCCAAAATCATAGGTAAGTGTTCATTAACTCTTTTCTTTCAATTACCCATCGTTTTTCATCACTTTTTCAAGCAAAAATCATGGTTTTCATGGTAGAAATTGGGGGTTTGGGTAGAATTAGAGAATTTTGTAAGAAAAATTGAATATTTACCTCAAATTGGGATCGGATTTCGAAACTAATTACATTCTCGGGCTGGGGGTGAACGGGTAAACAGAATTTGGCCCGAACCCTGACCTTAGACCAAGCGGGCCCGAGGTCGGTTTTTAACTTTTTTGAGAAACCTTAGGAAAACAATAATTTTTCAATAAAGTTAGTTCCTTTAGCATAAATTAATGATATTAAACTAATTATGATTAGATTCGAGCGGGTTAGAGGAAAATTCTAAAGGAAAAGCGGTAATTGAGCAGTGAGTGACCTGCGACTTGAGGTAAGTGCTTGGTTTAACCTTGACTCGAGGGAATAGGAATCCCCAACTTAAATGCTATATGAATTCGTATGTGTGTGGTGTATAGGTGAGGTGACGAGTATCTATGCAGCACTAAATTATTTGTTGAACATGGTCCCTTCTGTTTTTCCAATTTAGTTGATTCTTGTCTTAAACTGTTTTATGATCATTGATACCTCCATGTCTAATTATTTTCGTCGACTTGTTGTTAAGTATTGTTCCAAAAATTTTGGAAGTGTTGGTTGTTCCTTGGTTTGAGTTTGATACATAAAGATTGAATTGGATGACAGTGTTTTACGATGCATATATATTCCGGTTGGATGACACTTCTCTTGAGCGTAATACACCGTTTTCCAATCCTTTCAACTTTAATCTATATCAATACAAGTCAAAGGGATTTCATATTAGCAATAATACTCATGTTTTGGTCCCTTTGACATTTTATCAAAAACTTGGTGGTATAAAGCTTCATAGCCCTTATTGATGGTGTTTCTACACCCAATAACCCATCCTCTCACTCCTAGATAAATTCTAATGTCTCAAATGGCTATAATAAATACCATTCTTTATCACCCATAAGGTAAACAACACTCTTAACCCAAAAATCAACAATCAACAACCCACACCAATAGCCTTTCATCTTTTCTATCAAACCTATCAACACATAACTTATAAACTGGAGTCTATAATCATTATCCAATTTTGGAATCAATTAGAGGGTGAAGACATTACCTTTTTGAAGTTCAATCCTCCTGAATTCGAGTTCTAGGGTTCCTTCTCTCAACAATGATGTCCCAATCAAATATCTAATGATTTGGAGGCTTTACCCATGTTAATAAGATGCTGGGGAATTGAAATAGACTTAGAATCACCATTAGAACTTACTTTGGTAGGTGGAGGGACCCTTAAGGAGTTAGGTTTTTTAGAGCTTTCCTTTCTAGAGCAAGTTTTTATGTTTTGGGGATGGTGGGGGACGTAATAGGGTAAAAAATGACTTCCCAGGTCGGCCACCACGCCCCAGAAGGCCTGACCACGGTCCCGACTGTGGCAAACAGCTGGAGCACTGCCTCACGACCGCGGTCGCGGTGGAACGTGGCCGAACGCGGTGGATAGGAACTGTTCTGTAATTCGAGCATAACCTTTTGCGCACAACTTCGTTTGGGCTTCACTACATATCATAGGAAAGCTATTTCAAAGGCCTACAACTTTCATGCTTTGAGTTTTCCCAAATTCCTTACAAATGTTCACAAAAACCTGCTGGAAGACGGACCTTCTGCAAACTTATACGATTTTGTCGAATCTTATGCACCTCACTTTCCATCTTTATTTTTAAACAACTATTTTCATCCATACTCATCACGATAGGACTTCATATGTCTAATATATAAACTTACTACTCATTTAACACATTCATATTTAAGCCAAATTTACGGCGTGTTACATATATACTGTCACATGTTATGTTATAATTTCCCCGCCTTAGCCTCGTCACTACTTCGTCGAGGTTAGGCTCGACAATTACTCAGTACATGGGGTCGGTTGTACTGATACTACACTCTGCACTCTTCTGTGCAGATCTAGGTACCGGCCACAGTTAGGAGATTTTCGTAGCTGACATCATCATTCGGAGACACGAGGTAGATCTGCTGGAGTCCGCAGATTCCTGGAGTTTCTCTTTGTTCTATAGACACTATTTTATTACATTAAAAAACAGATACATAATTCTTCCAGCCCATTATTTGTAGTACTCTTTAGTAGTTCGTGAATTGTTACACCAAACCCTGGGTAGATATATAGTTTGTTTTAGTTCGTGGTTCGTTTCATCATATCGAATATTATTCCTGATTACATTTATTGGAAAGTATTAGATTTCCTTCTCTTTATGAATCATTCTATTGTGTCTAACCAAATTTTTAAAAGAAAATGGTTAGTTAAGTTCTAACATTGGCTTGCCTAGCAAATGTGGTGTTAGGCGCCATCACGATCCTGTGGGTTGGGAATTTGGGTCGTGACACCTAAGCCGCCTAAAATTTTGTCAGACCATCAAAAATGATCTAAGGAACAATAGTCATCGCCACGCCATGAACATTCCTTATTTTTGGCATTGTAGGGCCATAAAACTAGTATTCAGCCTGATTGCCAAATTTTATGTGCTAAAGCCCACACTATGTGCATGCATCCAGGCGACCGGACCGTACCGGCCTAAATTTTTGCCAGACCATTAAAACCGACCTAAGGAACACTTACCACGCCATAAGCGTTCCACATTTTTTGGCATTTTAAGGCCATAAAACTGGAATTTCTCTTGATTCCAGGTTTTTTATGTGCTAAAGTCCATGCCATCTGTATGCATTTGGGTGAGCGGACCCAAATCGTCTAAAATTTTGCCGGCCCATGAAAAATGACCTAAGGAACACTTCTCATGGCTTCGCTGTGACCGTTCCTCATTTTTGGCATTTTAGGTCCATAAAATTGAAATGTCGCACGATTCTCAGATTTTATTTTGCTATAGCACACACCACCTGCATGCATATAGGCGACTAGAATCGAATCACCTAAAATTTTGTCCGCCCAACAAAAAGGACTGAAGGAAAAAATTTGATCTATTCGCCATAACCGTTCTTCATTTTTGGTGTTTTAGGGCCATAAAACAAGAATGATGCACGGTTTCTAGATTTAGGTATGCCATAGCCCACACCATCTGCGTGCATCTGGCTGACCGGACCCGAATTGCCTAAAATTTTTTCGGTCCATAAAAAATGACCTAAAGAACATATTTATCGCTTTGCCTTAATTGATTCTCTTTTTTTTGGCATTTAAGGCGATAAAACAAGAATGACACACGATTCCTAGATTTTCATGTGCTATAGCCCTTTCCATCTACATGCATCTAGGAGACCCGACTCGAATCGCTTAAAATTTTTTCTTTACATAAAAAATGACCTATGAAACAATAATCATCTCTGCGCCACGACCGTTCCTCATTTATTTGGTATTTTAGGGCCATACAACAGGAATGCCACATGATACCTAAATTTTGTATGCTATAGCACATGCCATCTGCATTCATCCGGGTGACCGAACCCAATCGCCTAATACTTTATCGACCCATTAAAAACAACCTAAGGAACAATATTTATCACTTCGCCATTACTGTTCCTGGTTTTTTGGCATTTTAGGACAATAAAATTGGAATGCCGATTCCCAGATTTTCATGTGCTTCCCGCGTCATCTGCGTGCATCCAATGCGGCCGGGCCAAATAGTCTAATATTTTTTCGGCATATAAAAAATGACCTAAGAACATTAGTCATCTCTTCCCCATGGTATTTTCTCATTTTTTGGTGTTTTACAGCCATGAAATAGGAATGTCGCACGATTTTTGTATTTGTGTTTGCTATATAACCCACGCCTTTGAGCATCTGGGTGACCGGACTCGAATTGCAAAAACATTTGCCGGCCTATAAAAAATGACCTAAGAAACAATAATTATTTCTTCACCATGACTATTTTCTCGTTTTCTGACATATTAGGGCCATAAAATATGAATGTCACACGATTCCCATATTTTTGTCTACTATATCTGTGATGGCACAAAAGGTCATCCCGGGTAATTTTAGCTAAATATGTTTTTCGAGGCCGTGAAAACCTCTTTATATCTCACATTGGTTTGCGTACACAGCCAGGGCGTGCAACCGGGAAGCCGCTATGTGAAAAATTGATAAAAATGACATTTTTGTTTTTAAATTTGAATAAAGATGACTTTAGTCAACATTTTTGGTAACCAGACATGGACCTGTGATTTGACGATCCCGGAGGGTCCATAGGAAATTATGGGACTTGGGCGTATGTCCGGAATCGAATTCCGAAGTGCCAAGTCCGAGAAATGAATTTTTGAAGAAATTTGTTTTCTGAAAAATATAAAGGTTTTTTAAAATGAGATTTGATGTGAAACCTGTTTTATTGGGCCCGTATTATGGTTCTAGAGCCCCGAACAAGTTCTATATGATTATTATGCGTTATCGGTGAAATTTGGTAAGAAACGGACTTAGTTTGAGGTGATTCAGACAAAAAATGGAAAAATTAGATGCTGTTGTAGTTTAAAGGAATTTCATTGATTTTGAGGTTTAACTCGATGTTTATGATGTTATTTTGGTGTTTTGATTACTTGAAAAAGTCCGTAGCATATTTTTGAAGTTGTGTGTATATTTGGTTTGGAGCCCCAAGGGCTCGGGTGTGTTTCAGATAGGTGTCAGGGTGGTTTGAACTTAAAATTTCTAGTGTTTTGGTCAGCTGCTGGTGTGTGATGAATTGCTCTACGTGATCGCATAAGTATATCTGCGATTGCATAGCTTTGTGAAGGGGGGAGTAGTCAGGTACATTGTGCGATCGCATAGGTGGGACTGCGACCACACATGGGTGTAGCTGAGTTGGGGGTGGTGGTAAATGCACTCTGCGATCGCACCTGTAGACCCGCGATCGTGTAGCTTAAGTTCCATTACACTATGCGATCACACCCTTAGTTCCGCGATCGCATAGACCAAAAATTGCCCAGTCATTTTAAAACCACAAAATAGAATACTTACACTGGACTTAACGCATTTTTCTCAAACTTCTTCTTCCACAACCCTCTTAGGCGATTTTGGAGCACCTTTTCCACCATAGCTTCAGAGGTAAGTTATCCTGACTTCATTTTCTTCCATTTTCATCAACTATGATTAGATTCTAGGCCTAAAATCATGTAATTAATGGGTAGAAATTGGATTTTTGGGTAGAGTTAGGGCTTTTTGGATTTTTGGGAATTTGACCTCATTTTGGGGTTGGATTTCAAAACAAATTGTATATTCGGGCTCGTGGGAGAATGGGTGATCGGGTTTTGGTCCGAACCTCGTGTTTTGACCAAGCAGGCCCGGGGTCGAATTTTGGAAATTTTGGATGAATGTTGGGAAATCTATAATTAGGTTTTGGAATTGAATTGTTGAGTAGTTATTGATATTATTGAGTCGATTATGTCTTGATACAATTGTTTCGGAGTCGGATTCGAGAGGAAAAGAGGCGTTAGAGGCTTCATTTGCATTGTTGGAGTCGAGGTAAGTATTTGGCCTAACCTTAGCTTGAGGGAATAGGTATTGAGTCCTAATTGCTACGTGTTTATTCCATTTTCAACGTATAGGTGAGGTGATGAGTACCTATATGTTGTTGTCAAACATGATCGTGAGTCGGAAATTTGCAATTATATGATATTGTTTAGCTTTTACTATGTTTATGGGTTTAATATCAATTTTGATAGCTATTCATTTGGTGGAAATTCCTAGATGTGGATTTTGTTGAGTAGTTGATCGGTTGAGGAACATTATGTTGGATTATACACATGTGTAGGATTGGTTATGGCTATGTCCCTTGCCGGGACGGTATTATTCTTGTTGATTATTCCGTGCATTTAAGAATTCTTATTTGTTGATTTCCATGCCAACTGTTGTTTAATGTTATTATGCACGAGGGTGTATTCCGTGCCATGTTTATGTTTTTTATGCACGAGGGGACATTTTGTGTCGTGATTCTGATGTTTATGCACGAGGGGACATTCTGTGCCATGTTTATGTTGTTTATGCACGAGGGGACATTCCGTGCAGCGATTGTGATGTTTATTGCACGAGGGGACATTCTGTGCCATGTTTATGTTGTTTATGCACGAGGGGACATTCCGTGCAGCGATTGTGATGTTTATTGCACGAGGGGACATTCTGTGCCATGTTTATGTTGTTTATGCACGAGGGGACATTCCGTGCAGCGATTGTGATGTTTATTGCACGAGGGGACATTCTGTGCCATGTTTATGTTGTTTATGCACGAGGGGACATTCCGTGCAGCGATTGTGATGTTTATTGCACGAGGGGACATTCTGTGCCATGTTTATGTTGTTTATGCACGAGGGGACATTCCGTGCAGCGATTGTGATGTTTATTGCACGAGGGGACATTCTGTGCCATGTTTATGTTGTTTATGCACGAGGGGACATTCCGTGCAGCGATTGTGATGTTTATTGCACGAGGGGACATTCTGTGCCATGTTTATGTTGTTTATGCACGAGGGGACATTCCGTGCAGCGATTGTGATGTTTATTGCACGAGGGGACATTCTGTGCCATGTTTATGTTGTTTATGCACGAGGGGAAATTCCGTGTCATATTTTATATTGTTATGCATGAGGGGACATGATGTGCCGTGTTATGCTAAGAATATGCACGAGGGGATATGTCGTGCCTTTTCTCTTCATTGTTTAATTCGTGTTGTCAATTCCCGTTATTATTTTCCGATATTTGGACTGCTGCTTCGTTCCATCATTTTAGTACTTGCTATCCCTTTTCCCTAGCATGTTTCCCCCGTTATTGTACTTACTATTTATTTCTTGTGGTTAGTTCATGTTATATCTTATTTAAACTGCACATTTGATATTGTTTGTCGCGTCCTAGCCTCGCCACTATTTCGCCGAGGTTAGGCTCGGCACTTACTCAGTACATGGGGTCAGTTGTACTGATGCTACAAATGCACTTCTTTATATTGTGCAGATTACGGAGCTGGACCCGGTGGACCTTGAGCGAGAGAGTATCCTTCAGTCCACAGCGACACCGAGGTAGTCCTGCAGGCGTCCGCAAGCCTTGGCGTCACCTCTTACACTTTTTCTCATTTTCTGTCTTATACTGTAATTCCAATACAGTTGTATTCACTTATTTCAGACCATTGTATTTAGAAAAATCTTAGATTGTTCATGAGATTGTGATACCGATTTCTGGGGTATAATTGAGGAAGTTTTTATTAGATTCATCATTAAAGTTCTTGAATTTAGTAGTCTTCTGCATTCTATAATCATACTTGTTCTAGATATTATTGTTATTTCAAGTGTAAACAGGTAAACTTAACCTAAAACGTTGGCTTGTCTAGCGGGTTCAACGTTAGACGCCATCACAGTCTGAATTTGGGATTTCGGGTCGCGACAAGTTGGTATCAGAGCACTAGGTTGCCTAGGTCACACAATTCACAGAAAAACTTATAGAGTTTGAGGGATCGGTATGGAGACGTCTGTACTTATCCCCTAGAGGATGCAAAGTTAGGAATAACTTCACATTTCTTCTTCTCTATCGTGCGGTTTGAATTCTAAATTCTAACCGATTTCCTATTCTATTCTCTCGCAGATGGAGAGAACGTGTGCTTCCTCATCTACCGATCAGTAACCCGATCCTCCTATTGCAGCTCCCAATAGGGGCCGAGGTCGTGCTAGAGGCCGAGGTAGAGCCAGGGCTCACCCCATAGCAGCAACACCATTAGAGGACCCACAGGTAGACTTTACCGATGTGATTCCTGCTTAGACAGTTCCAGTTGGACCAGCTCAGGTCCCAGAGGGGTTCATTGCCACCCCTATTCTTCAGGACGCTCTATTCCTTTTAGTGGGACTTATGGAGAGCGTGGCTCAGGCTGGTCTCCTTCCTACTACACCAGCCGTTTCTCAGGCTGGGGGAGGCACCCAGACTCCTGCTACCCGCACACCAAAGCAGCTAGCTCCTCAGTTCCAGACTCCAGCACCTCAGGCAGCTGGAGCAGCTCAGTCGGGTTTTGTGGCACAGACAGTTGAGGGGGCAACTATGTCTACCGACGCTTTGTGGAGATTGGATCGGTTCAATAAGCTATTTCCTACTACATTTACTGGTGCACCATCAAAGGATCCCTATGATTTCTTGGATAGTTGCTATGAGGTTCTTCGGAACTTGGGCATTGTGGAGTCCAATGGAGTTGATTTTGATACATTCCGTCTTTCTGGTACCACCAAGACTTGGTGGAGGGATTTTTTTTTGACCAGACCAACTGGGTCTTCTCCCTTGACTTGGGCTCAGTTCTCCGAGTTATTCTTGGAGAAGTTTCTACCAGTTACTTAGAGAGAGGGTCTTCTGAGGCAGTTTGAGCGTCTCCAGTAGGGATCTATGACTGCTACACAGTATGAGACCAGGTTCATTACTTTAGCCCGACATTCTATCATGATACTCCCCACTGATCGTGAGAGGGTGAGGAGGTTTATTGAGGGTCTAGCTCAGCCTATTAGACTCCAGATGGCCAGAGAGACAGGTACTGATATTTTATTCCAGGAGGCGGCCAATGTGGCCAAGCGTATTGAGATGGTCTTATCACAGGGAAGTGGTCAGGGGTCTCACAAGAGACCTCGCCATTTCGGTCGACTCAGTGGTGCCTCATCTGGAGGAAGATATTCCTTTGGCATAAGTCATCTTCCTAGGCCATTCTAGTCAGCGTTTTAGGTATCCCACAGTGCACCATCAACTGCTATCAGTGAACCGCCACTTCAGAGCTTCCGGAGTGGTTATTCTGGTCGACAGGGACAATTTAAGGGTCTGAATTCTCAGAAGCAGAAATCTTGTTACACTTGCGGTGGTATGGGGCACATTTCCATATTTTTTCCTCGAGCTTCTAGTGGTTCTCAGTATCAGGGTTCCCGAGCTATGAGTCCGACACCAGGTGCGCCCATATCCCCCAGCCAGCTAGGGGTGGAGGCCGAGGTGCCAAAGGTGGAGGTCAAACTCATAAAGGTGGAGGACAGGCCACGAGAGGTAGAGGTCAGCACACAGTAGGTCTACCCATAGATGTTCAGGTTGGAGGGGCTCCGCCCCAGTTATATGCTATACCTGCCAGGCCTGAGGTTGAGGCCTCTGATGCAGTTATTATAGGTATGGTTTCAGTTTACAGCAGAGATGCTTCTGTTTTATTTGATCCGGGTTCTACATTTTACTATGTGTCTTCATATTTTGCCCCTTATCTGAGCATGCCCCGTGATTCCCTGAGTACATCTGTATATGTGTCTACCCCGGTGGGTGATTCTATTGTGGTAGATCGAGTCTACCGTTCAATCTTAGTTGTTATTGGTGGTATAGAGACTCGTGTAGATCTTCTATTTCTTGATATGGTTGAATTCGATGTTATTTTGGGGATGGATTTGTTATCTCCCTACCATGCCATTCTTGATTGTCATGCCAAGACAGTGACCTTGGTCTTTCTAGGAGTACCTCATTTGGAGTGGAGAGGGACTCCTAGTCATTCTTTCGGTAGAGTTATTTCATATATGAAGGCTCCGCGTATGGTCGAGAAGGGTTGCTTGGCCTATGTTCGTGATTCTAATGCTGAGGTTCCTTCTATGGATTCTATGCCCGTGGTTCGTGAGTTTCCAGAGGTGTTCCCTGCTGACCTGCCGGGTATGCCACCCGATAGGGATATTGAATTTTGCATTGAGTTAGCTCCGGGCAGTCAGACCATTTCTACTCCACTATATCGTATGGCCCCGCCAGGGTTAAAGGAGTTGAAGGATCAGTTGCAGAATTTGTTAGATAAAGGATTTATTGGCCTAGTGTTTCTATGTGGGGTGCCCTAGTGTTGTTCATTAAGAAGAAAGATGGCTCAATAAGGATGTGTATTGACTACCGGTAGTGGAACAAGGTTACTATTAAGAATAAGTACCATTTGTCGAGGATAGATGATTTATTCAACCAGCTTCAGGGTGCTTCAGTGTTTTCCAAGATTGACATGAGATCTGATTACCATCAGCTGAGGATTAGGGCGTCTGATTCCCCTAAGACAGCCTTTTGTACTCGGTATAGGCATTATGAGTTCTTGGTGATGTCATTTGGGTTGACAAATTCCCCCGCTGCTTTTGTGTAGTTGATGAATCGGGTGTTCAGGACGTATTTGGACTCATTGATCATATTTTGATTACTCCCGTAGCCGTGAGGAGCATGAGCAGCACCTTCGAGTCGTTCTCCAGACTCTGAAGGATAGTCAGTTATATGCCAAATTTTCGAAGTGTGAGTTCTGGTTTGGTTCAGTTGCATTTCTAGGCCATGTGGTATCATTAGAGGGTATTCAGGTGGATCCCAAGAAGATTTCAGCAGTCAGAGATTGGCCTAGGCCCACTTAAGCTATAGAGATTCGGAGTTTCTTGGGCTTAGCAGGTTATTATCGCCGGTTTTTGGAGGGCTTTTCATCCATTGCAGCCCCGATGACCAGATTGACTCAGAAGGGTGCCCGGTTCAGGTGGTCAGATGACTGTGAGGCGAGCTTTCAGAAGCTCAAGGCAGCCTTAACCACGGCACCAATGATAGTTTTGGCCATAGGTTCAGGGCCATATACCGTGTATTGTGATGTTTCACGGGTGGGACTTGGTGTAGTGTTGATGCAGGATGGCAAGGTTATAGCCTATGCTTCTCGTCAGTTGAAGGTTAATTAGAATATCTATGCAGTTCATGATTTAGAGGTAGCAACTATTGTTCATGCATTGAAGATTTGGAGGCATTATCTATATGGGGTGCCATGTGAGGTGTTCACGGATCATAAGTGTTTGCAGTATCTGTTCAAGCAAAAAGAGTTGAACATGAGGAAGAGGAGATGGTTAGAGGTGCTGAAGGATTATGACATTACCATCTTATATCATCCAGGGAAGGCCAATGTGGTGGCCGATTCCTTGAGCCGGAAGTCAGCCAGTATGGGTAGTCTTGCTTATTTGTCAATCGGAGAGCGATTGCTTGCTTTAGATGTTCAGGCTTTGGCCAACCAGTTCATGAGATATGAGGTTTTTGAGACTGGTAGTGTTTTGGCCCATACTGTGGCATGTTCTTCATTGTGTGATCGTATTTGGTCCAGGCAGTATGATGATTGTCATTTGTGTGTTCTTAGAGATACGATCCGGCATGGAGGTGTCAAGCAAATCATAGTTAATGATGAGGGAGTTTTGAGGATGCAGGGTCGTATTTGTGTACCCGATGTTGATGGCATCCGTGAGTTGATATTGCAGGAGGCCCATAGTTCCTGGTATTCCATTCATCCGGGCGCCGCAAAGATGTACCAGGCGTTGCAGCAGCATTATTGGTGGCGGAGGTTGAAGAAGGATATTGTATCATATGTAGCTAGCTGCTTGAACTGTCAGCAGGTGAAGTACAAGCACCAGAGACCCAGTGGTTTGATGCAGCAGATTGAGCTTCCCAAGTGAAAGTGGGAGCATATCACCATGGATTTTGTAGTTGGACTCCCATGGACTCAGAGGATGTTTGTTGCAGTGTGGGTCATTGTGGATAGGCTGACCAAGTCAGCATACTTCAATCCTGTATCAATTTCGTATTCTTCGGAGAGGTTGGCAAAGATCTACATCAGGGAGATTTTTCGCCTGCATGGTGTGCGTGTGTCCATTATTTCTGATCGAGGTACTTAGTTTACCTCCCATTTCTGAAGAGTATTTCGGCGTGAGTTGGGCACCCGGGTTGATTTGAGCACACCATTTCATCCTCAGACGGACGGACAGTCCGAGCGTACTCTTTAGATTTTGGAGGATATGTTGCAAGCATGTGTCCTTGATTTTGGAGGTTCATGGGACCAGTTCTTGCCTTTAGCTGAGTTTTCCTATAACAACAACTATCAGTTGAGCACTCAGATGGCTCTGTATGAGGAATTGTATGGTAGGCGGTGTTGGTCGCCAGCTGAGTGGTTCGAGCCGGGAGAGGCTAGATTGTTGGGTTCAGAGTTAGTCCAGGATGCCTTGGATAAAGTGAAGATTATTCAGGATAGACTTCGTATAACTCAGTCCAGGTAGGAGAGTTATGCGGACCGCGGAGTTCGGGATTTGGCATTTATGATTGGAGACCGGTTATTTCTTCGGGTGTCTCCCATGAAAGGCGTGATGAGGTTCGGAAAGAAGGGAAAGTTGAGCCCTAGGTTCATTGGTCCATTTGAGATTCTGCACAAAGTGGGAGAGGTGGCCTACATACTTGCTTTGCCACCTATTCTATCAGCTGTACACCCGATCTTTCATCTATCTATGCTTCAGAGGTATATTGCTGATCCCTCTCATGTACTTTATTTCACCGGTGTCCAGTTGGACAAGGATTTTACTTCTGAGGAGGAGCCGGTAGCCATATTAGCTCGACAGGTTCGTCAGTTGAGAACGAAGAGTTATCCTTCGGTTCGTGTTCAGTGGAGAGGTCAGCCTATTAAGGAATACACTTGGGAGTTCGAGTTCGATATCCCCATGTTTTCCCCGATTCAGATACCTTTCTATGTCCGTTCGAGGACGAACGATTGTTTCAGAGGTGGAGATTGTGATGACCCAAAAGGTCATCCTGTGTAATTTTAGCTAACTTTGTGTTTCGAGCGCATGAAAACCTCCTTACATGTCACCTCAGTTTGCGTGCGCAGTCCAGGCGTGCAGCTGTGAAGTCGTTATGTTAAAATAAAAATGATTTTGTGTTGAAATTTGATTAAAGTTGACTTTAGTCAACATTTTTTGGTAAACGGACTCGGACCAGTGATTTGACGGTCCCGGAGGGTCTGTAGGAAAATATGGGACTTGCGCCTATGCCAGGAATCAAATTCCGAGGTGCCAAGTCGGAGAAATGAATTTTTGAAGAAAATTGTTTTATGAAAAATATTAAGGTTTTTGAAAATGATATTTGATGTGAAACTCGTGTTATCGGGCCCGTATTATGGTTTCGGAGCCCGGAACAGGTTCTATATGATTATTATGTGTTATCGGTGAAATTTGGTAAGAAACAGACTCAGTTTGAGGTGATTCAGACAAAAAATGGAAAAATTACATTTTTTTTTAAGTTTAAAGGAATTTCATTGATTTTGAGGTTTAACTCGATGCTTATGATGTTATTTTGGTGTTTTCATTAATTGAATAAGTCCGTAGGATGTTTTTGAAGTTATGTATATATTTGGTTTGGAGCCCCGAGGGCTCGGGTGTATCTCGGATAGGTGTCGGGTGTTTTGAACTTAAAATTTCTAGTGTTTTTGTCAGCTGCTGGTGTCTGATGAATTGCGAGGGCTCGAGGGAGTAGTCAGGTACACTGTGCGATCGCATAAGTGGGCCTGTGACCGGACAGGGGCGTAGGTGAGCTGAGGGGGGAGGGGGGCTGGTATAAACACTCTGCGATCGCACCTGTAGACCCGCAATCGTGTTGCTTAATTTCCATTACACTATGCGATCACACCCTTAGTTTCGCGATCGCATAGACCAAAAATCGCGCAGTCATTTTAAAACCCCAAAACAGAATACTTACACTGGACGTAACCGATTTTTCTCAAACTTCTTCTTCCCCAACCCTCTTATGTAATTTTGGAGCACCTTTTCCACCATAGCTTCATAGGTAAGTAATCCTAACTTTATTTTCTTCCATTTTCATCAACTATGATTAGATTCTAGGCCTAAAATCATGGAAATAAAGGGTAGACATTGGGTTTTGGGGTAGAGTTAGGGCTTTTTGGATTTTTGGGAATTTGACCTCATTTTGGGGTCGGATTTCAAAAAAAAATTGTATATTTGGGCTCGTGGGGGAATAGGTGATTGGGTTTTTGTCCGAACCTCGTGTTTGGACAAGGCGGGCCCGGGGTCGAATTTCGAAAATTTTAGAAGAATGTTGGGAAATCTATAATTAGGCTTTGGAATTGAATTTTTGAATAATTATTGATATAATTGAGTCGATTATGTCCAGATACGATTGTTTCAGAGTCGGATTCGAGAGGAAAAGGGTGGTAGAGGCTTGATTTGCCTTCTTGGAGCCGAGGTAAGTGTTTGGCCTAACCTTAGCTCGAGGGAATAGGTATTGAGTCCTAATTGCTATGTGTTTTCCATGTTCAACGTATAGGTGAGGTGACGAGTACCTATATGTTGTTGTCAAGCATGACCGTGAGTCGGAAATTTGCAATTATATGATATTTTTTGGCTTTTACTATGTTTATGGGTTTAATATCAATTTTGATAGCTATTAATTTGGTGGAAATTCTTAGATGTGGGTTTTGTTGAGTAGTTGATCGGTTGAGGAACATTATGTTGGATTATACACATGTGTAGGATTGGTTATGGCTATGTCCCTTGCCAGGACGGTATTATTCTTGTTGATTATTCCGTGCATTTAAGGTTTCTTATTTGTTGATTTCCATGCCAACTATTGTTTTATACTATTATGCACGAGGGGGTATTTCGTGCCATGTTTATGTTGTTTATGCGCGAGGGGACATTCCGTACCGTGATTGTGATGTTTATGAACGAGGGGACATTTCGTGCCATGTTTATGTTGTTTATGCACGAGGGGACATTCTGTGCCGCGATTGTGATATTTATTGCACGAGGGGACATTCTGTGCCATGTTTATGTTCTTTATGCACGAGGGAACATTTTCTGCCATATTTTTATATTGTTATGCACGAGGGGACATGCCGTGCCGTGTTATGCTAAGAATATG
>ML323994.1:2481-102808 GCA_005239505.1 Nicotiana paniculata
ATGCGCCTGGTTAGCTATACGCGATTGCGACCTAGCCCACGCGATCGCACTTCACCTTCTTCCAAACCTACGCGATCGCACCCAATTCACGCGATCGCGATGTACAACTTTTGTCTGGCCCTCAGAGTCTTATATGCGATCATGGCTCCCCCTACGCGATCGCAGAGAGTAAATGTCTGCTGCACCAAAACCAGAAAACCAGCAATTCTCTAAGTCCAAAAATGCCCGTTAACCATCCGAAATCAATCCCGAGCCCCTCGGGACCCCAACCAAAGTTACCAACATATCCCATAACATCATTCAAACTTAATTTCACTCTCAAAACACCAAAACTAACATCAAAACACCAAATTTACATCGGATTCAAGCCTAAGAACTTTGAAATTTCTAAAATCCACCAACGATGACGAAACTATCCAAACCAACTCCGATTGACCTGAAATTTTGCAGACACATCCAAAATGACATTACGAACCTGTTCCAACTTCCGGAATTCCATTCTGACCCCGATAGCCTATTTTCCACTGCCGACCGGAAATCACCAAAAACTAACTTTCGCCAATTCAAGTCTAATTCTACACCGGATATCACAAAAATATTCTGAACACACTCTTACGTACCAAATCACCTAATGAAGCTATCTGAGCCATAAAATCTGGTTTCCGAGGTTGTTTACAACCCTCAGTTGACTTTTTCCATTTTAAGGCTATTTTTTAAAGACTAAGTTACTGAATTCTCATTTAACCATTTCGATTTCAAGCCTACCAACTCTAACACATCAATAACAGTATAACCAACCTATGACAAGTCACGAACAGTAATTATAATGTAGGTTCTACGTAACGGCGGACCGGGTCGTTACATTCTCCCCCTCTTAAACAAACATTCGTCCTCGAACGTGCCAAGGGTTGTTCCAAAAGCCATCGACCACCGAATAAACTTACCATGAACACCCCCGGGTATCCAGACCTCCAATAGGTACCACACACAACCGACACACGCGGTCCGTAACAACAACATCACCCATAAGCGCAAGCACATAAACAAATGTAGCAAAAGATTCACGGGGCGTATCCAGAGAATGGGCTAAATTATGATGAACATGTGAATATGAAAAACCGGAATCAATTAAAAACCTGAGCTTCTCGTGACAGACTAAAACAATACCTGAAATTACGGCATCAGAAGCCATCTCATCCGGTCTGGCCTGGAATGCATGAAATCGGGCCTGATCACCACCGGATCGACCTCCCCCTCTTGGGCAACCCCTAACTGCCTGACCCCCACCTCTAGCTGCCTGGGCGGGCGGTGCAGCTACTGATTTTGAAACCGCGGGCTGACTTCTCTGCTGATAAGTACCTCTAGCAAGACGAGGCAAAACCTCTTAATATGGCCCACATCTCCACACTCAAAGCAACCTCTCTCGTAGAATGGCACTAGGGACTAAATTGAACCCCTAGCACTAGGATAACCATTGCAAGAACCAGGCATAGATGAATTCTGAACCGATGGTGCCCAAGATGAACTCTGAGCTGGCAAGGCACTGAAAGATGGTTGCACCTGATGCGAACTATGAGGATCGTGACCAACCGATCCACCACGATAACCTGAGTAACCTGGCTGAGCCTGCCTGAATGCACGGCCTCCGCCGGGCTGAGGCTTCCCCCCTGATGTAATCCCACCAAAATTCCCAGATCCTCGAGACCTCTTGGCCTCCCTCTAAATCCGCTCTTGGCGGCGAACCGACTCAATCTCTCTAGCAATGTCAACCACCTCCTCAAAAGAAGCGCCAGATACACTCTCCCTAGTTAGAAAAACCCGAAGCTGATAAGTAAGACCATCAACGAACCTCCTGATTCTCTCCCTATCCATGGGAACTAGACAAATAGCATGACGGGCCAACTCGGAGAAACTCATCTCATACTGTGTCACGGTCATGTTCTCCTGGCGCAACTGTTCGAACTCCCTGTGCAGATCCTCCCTGCGGGACTACAGTATATACTTCTCCAAGAATAGAATAGAGAACTGACGCCAGGTAAGGGGAGATGCATCAGCGGGTCTACGCCTCTCACAGTCCTCCCCCTGTGCCATTGTTTTGGTGCTTGTTTTAGTCCGTAAAGTGACTTAACAAGTCCACACACCTTCTTCTTTTTCGGGAACTGCAAACTCTTCAGGTTGTTCCATATAGATTTCTTCCTCTAAATCTCCATTTAAGAAGGTTGTCTTTACATCCTTCTGATGGATTTGAAGGCCATACACGGCGGCTAACGCTATTAACACCCGGATAGATGTAATCCTTGTTACCGGCGAGTATATGTCAAAGTAATCAAGACCTTCTTCTTGTCTAAACCCTTTAACAACTTATCTTGCCTCAATAGTACCATCAGATTTCATTTTCTTCTTGAAAATACATTTAGAACCCAAATCTTTATTTCCCAGAGAAAGATCGACCAATTCCCAAGTATGATTACTTAATATGGATTCTATCTCACTATTGACTGCCTCTTTCCAATATTGTGCTTCCGAGGAAGACATTGCTTCTTTGAATGTTTGAGGCTCATTTTCCAATAAGAATGCTAGAAAATTTGGTCCAAAGGAAGTAGTTGTCGTTTGACGTTTACTACGTCTTAGATTTTCCTCATCAAAAGTACTTTCCTTTGCTTCTTCCCGAGGTCGCTTAGAATTTTCATTAGACGACTCACATTTCATTTTATATAGATAAATAGTCTCAAAGAATTCATCATTATCCGATTCAATTACCGTATTAATATGAATGTCAGGATTTTCTTATTTATGAACCAGAAAACGATATGCCTTACCATTTGTTGCATATCCTAAAAACGCAATCAATAACTTTTGGTCCAATATTTACCCTTTTGGGTTTAGGAACTTTCACTTTAGCGAAACACTCCCACACTTTAAAATATTTTAAGTTGGGTTTCCTTCCATTCCATTTTTCATATGGAATGGATTGCATTTTGCTATGGGGAACTCGATTCAGTATTCGGTTAGCTGTAAGAATAGCTTCACCCCATAAGTTCTGGGGTAAACCATAAATTATTAACAAGGAATTCATCATCTCCTTTAATGTTCTATTCTTACTTTCCGCAATTCCATTAGATTGTGGTGAGTAAGGGGCAGTTGTTTGGTGAATAATGCCATTTTCCAAATATATTTCTTCAAAAGGATATTCATATTCGCTACCCCGATCAATTCTTATCATTTTGATCTTTTTGTTTAGTTGCATTTCAACTTCACTTTTGTATTGCTTGAATGCATCAATTGCTTCATCTTTACTATTAAGTAAGTAAATATAGCAATATCTAGTATTGTCGTCAATGAAAGTTATGAAATACTTTTTTTTTCTACCGCGAGATGGTATTGAATTTATGTCGCAAATATCTGTGTGAATTAAGTCTAAAGGATTTGAATTTCTTTCAACTGACTTATAAGGATGCTTAACATACTTCGATTCCACATAGATTTGATATTTCGAGTTATTGCATTCAAACTTAGGCAATACTTCCAAATTAATCATTTTTCGCAAAGTTTTGAAGTTGACATGGCCTAAATGTTCATTCCATAAATTATTTGACTCGAGAAAGTAAGAAGAAGCTGAAATTTTATTCATATCAACGGCAATTACATTGAGTTTGAAAAGGCCATCATTAAGGTAACATTTTCCTACATACATTTCATTATTACTAACTACAACCTTGTCGGAAAACAAAAACGCACTTAAATCCATTCTTGACTAGAAGTGATGTCGAGACTAAATTCTTCCGCATTTCAGGAACATGAAGGACATAATTTAGAGTCACAATCTTGCCAGAAGTCATCTTTAAAGCTATCTTGTCCGTTCCTTCAATTTTTGTAGTAGCGGAATTTGCCATAAAAACTGCCTCGTTGGTCCAGTGGGAGCATAAGAAGTAAACAACTCCTCGTTAGCACAAAATGATGAGTTGCCCCCGAATCAATCCACCATTCTCTAGGATTTCCGACTAGGTTGCATTCCGAAAGCATGGCATATAAATCGTCTATTTCATCATTCTTCTCAATCATGTTTTCTTGAATTTTCTTCTTGTCCTTCTTTGGTGCACGGCATTCACCAGCCTTGTGTCCAACCTTTCCACAGTTGTGGAAATTACCTTTGAACTTCTTTTTTCTTGGGTAGTTCTTTGGTCTAGACGACTTCTTTCTCTTTTTGCTCGTTGAAGCTTCCTCAACAATATTTGCACCCATTATTGTTGAATTTCCACGAGACTTCTTTTCTGCAGCCTTGTTGTCCTCTTCAATCCTCAGGCGAACAATAAGGTCTTCCAATGTCATCTATTTGCTATGTTTCAAGTAGTTTTTATAGTCCTTCCACATCGGAGGCAACTTTTCAATAAATGCCACAACTTGAAATGCTTCATTTATGACCATAACTACAATCATAAATTTAGGATTAATAATATAACCAATATCCTTAATAAAAATATTGATTTGATTTATACCTTCGGCAAGGAGATCATGAACGATGACTTGTAATTCTTGAACTTGAGTTATGACAGTCTTACTATCAACCATCTTAAAGTCCAAGAACTTTGCAGCAACAAATTTCTTTAGTCCAGCATCTTCCGTATTGTACTTATTTTCAAGAGCGTTCCACAACTCTTTCGAAGTCTCCATGACACTGTAAACGTTGTACAAGCCATCTTCCAAACAACTCAATATATAATTTTTGCACAAGAAGTCAGAGTGCTTCCATGCCTCCGTGACCACAAATCGCTTATTAGTTGGAGTCTCTTCTCCCAAGACTGGAACGTCCTCGCTTATAAAGCGCTGCAAACTGAGTGTGGTCAGGTAGAAGAACATTTTCTACTGCCAGTGTTTGAAATCCATGCCGGAAAATTTTTTGGGCTTTTCTGCCAATGCCATCGCCGGTGCAGGTGTTGTGCGACTTGAAGACGTCGTCGCAATTGCAGCAGTAGTTGTTCCAACAGAACCACTTTGTTGTTCCACACTTATTGTCATTTTTCTGTAAAAGAAATTGACAAAAACAAATTAGTATCTCGGTGAAGTTTTTATATCTTCAAACCGAGTACAAACAACCGAGTTTTTATATCTCAGATTGAGTAGAAATCCACAAAGACTTTAATCTCAAACTGGAGTAGAAAAATCGAAGATTTTAATCTCCAAAATGGGAGTAGAAAATTACTACGATTTTAGTCTCCCAAACCAGAAAGAAACATGAATACAGAAATTTAAAAAAAATCCTTAAGCTTGTTATCTGTCACGACCCAAAATCCAACACAGGTCGTGATGGCGCCCAACACCGGAGTCAGGCAAGCCAACAGCTGTTTACTAGTGAGATTTTCCTTATTTAACATACCAACCCCACATATTCCCAAAGTTCTAAGCTTAGATCATTTAAATAAAAGAGGAAACATTAACCAGCTTAAGTAAATACAGCCAAAATGATCACGATCTAATATATACAGTCCCAAAATAAAGAGTCTACTATGTGCATGCCAGGAACTAGTGTCACAAGTCAACAGGCGAACTAGTAGAATATACAAAAGAGGATACAAACTGTACTACTGTCTGAGAGAAGTAGACAGAATTAAACAAAAGATAACTCCATAACACTGCTGCAAATCGCCAAGGGAGGTAGCTCACTGTGGAGTCAGGTCCAGAATATATGTCAAGCTCCGGTCGGATAACCAGAAACACCAGCCTCAGAACCTATACAATTAAGTACAGAAGTGCAGCATGAGAACATAAATATATATGTACCCAGTGAGTATCCCGCCTAACCTCGAATGGGTAGTGACGAGAGGTCGACATGACACTCACTAAGGTCCAACAGTATAATTTAACAGGATGTAATGGAAACAGTAGGCATGTAAAGACAATGAAGCAACAAGTATATATGTAAGATACTGAAATCCAGGAAGAATACTGGGAATAAATAAAACAATTACCACTTCACTTTTTTTCCAAATATCTGTCAGATCAATAGCCATGAATTTAGCAGCAAATAAATCATACGCATGCAGGGTAAGGACAACCGGCCGGAGTCATAAGGTAGTCAAGTCCGTGCACTGCCGAGGATCGAATGGCCCATACCAAAAGTGCACCTCTCCACAAAGTACTCACATCTATGCACTGCCAAGGATCGAACGGCCCGTACCAAAAGTGCATCTCTCAACCTTTTTACGCACTGCCGAGGATCGAACGGCCTGTACCAAAAGTGTATCTCTCAACCTCTCTATGCACTGCCGAGGATCGAACGGCCCGTACCAAAAGTGAAATCTCTCAATCCGCCGTGGCTTACGGCCCGTTCCCATAAAAGTGTGGGGGAATCACACTCCGCTCACGAAATGTAAATTGCGAAGCAGTCACATGCACACACATTATTCCTTTTTAAAAGAGAATACTTTTCAGTGAGCAATTTCTTACAAGTTTTCTCAAATTTCATAACTTCGGGGAATAAGCAACATGTAACGTTAAGTCATTAAGCATATAGTTTATATCAAGCAAAACACAAGGCATGATGTGGGCCTAACTACCCGAACATAATAGTAATAGTCGCTACGTACGGACTCTCGTCACTTTGTACGTACGTACGTAGCCCCCACAAATTATCACATATAGCATTTAAATCACCTAGGGGGACAATTCCCCCTCACAAGGTTAGAAAGGAGACTCACCTTGCGTCGAATTTACTCCCAGACTGAGAACGCGCACGAAACTCCAAATTCTACACCCGAGGACTCGAAACTAGCCAAAAGTTATATAATACATTAATTTATATTCAAAGCATGGAATTCTCCTAGTACTTAGCCAAATTCACCATTCTTGAAGAAAATCAAAAATCCGACCCCGGGCCCATATGCTCGGATTCCAATAATCCTCGAAGGAAACCCTCACCCAAAGCCTAAGGATCATTAATATACGGTTTTGACTTGATTCCATAGCAAATTTACGGGTAAATTCTCAAATTATCGAAAGCCCTAGGTTACTACTCAATTCTTGATTTTTCACTAATTATGTGATTAAACTTAACTAGGAATTCATGCATGAGGCTAATATTAGAGTAGAATTTACTTACCTTTAATAACCAAGTCGTTTTCCCCTCTAAAATGGAGGAAATCGCCCCAAGGAAGAAGAAGAAGATGAGAAATAATGAATTAAACCCGTGTATAAAACACATTGTCTGAACAGTGTTTTCACACCAGCGGCTCGAGGACCGCACCTGCGAAACGGACTGGGGAGCCTAGGCCTGCACCTGCGGAGTGGAGACCGCACCTGCGGCTCCGCTCCTATGGAACTTTGTCCGCACCTGCGAGAATTGGCCAGACCACTGGGGGTCGCACCTGCGAGGCTGGGACCGCAGGAGCGATCCCGCACCTGCGACTGGTCAACCGCACCTGCGGTCACACCAGAACAGGTGCACCAACAGCTATTTCAGCTAGTTTTTGGCCTCGTGTGGTGTTCGGTAGGCACCTGGGCCCACCCGAGCCCCCGTCCAAATATGTCAACAAGTCCCAAAACATAATACAGACTCGCTCGAGCCTTCGGAACACCCAAAATAATGCTAAAACTCAAAATCACACCTCAAAACCCCAACAACCAAACTTAGGAACTTTAAGTTTTCTAGACTTTGCTAACAACGCGCCGAACCGACCTAGACAACTCGGAATGACACCAAATTTTGCAGGCAAGTCATAAATCACATAACGGAACTATTCCCGATCTCGAAATTTCGTTCGGACCTCGATATCACAAACACACGTACCAAACCACAATAGGAACTTAAGGAACTTCTAATTTCAATATTGGGCGCCGAAACGCTCCCGGGTAATCGAAAATTCATTCCGAACAAACGCCCAGGTCCAAAATCATCACACGAAACTACCGGAACCGATGAAACTCGATTCCGAGGTCGTTTACCCAAAATGTTGACCGAAGTCAAACTTGGCCTTAAAGGCGAACCTTAAGGAACCAATTGTTCCTATAGCACTCTAAACACCTCCGAATCCCGGACCACCAGTCCCCGCAAGTCATAAATCATAAAAAGCCACTATGGGAAGTTTCATTTAGGGGAACGGGGTCTGATAATGCAAAACAACCGGTCGGGTCGTTACATTATCACTCTGTATTCAAAACCAGTAAATCAACAAACATTAGTTTAAGAAAAAATAAAGCAGAAAAATTTCGAGCCCACAAGTTTCTTGTGTTTTCTTAAGGAATTTAATCCCCTTGCAATGCCCAAGGTTTCGGATTAATTCCTCCCCGGATAGAACAGAATAACTGTTATGTGATAGTGGCACTTCAAATCATAGTATTTCGGCGAACTCAAAATGCGGAGAAAATCACACCAAATGCTTACGTTTTGCTTTTGAAAACCAATGCAGAAGATTGAGGGAGAGATTTCAGATTTTTCGGTGGTGGAAAATGAGGCTAAGCCTCTTTATTTATAGACAATGAAGTTGGGTCCCAATAGGTGCAAAATGCATGTTTGTTGATAAGGTGTCTATTCAGCTATTGTTTGGTGTCTATTCAGCTGTTGAATGGAAGTCATGAACTCGACCGTTTAGAAAATGTATCCGCAATCCAAATTCATATTTTTTCAACGAAAAAATATTAGAAAAGAAAATATTAAATGATTCAAAGTCGAGAGCGACGTCGACGACGTCGCGAGGCACCACTTTTTCTTAACTCTTTAAGAGCTAGAAGATGTGCTTCTCTATATAAGCACAAAGATTTTCTTTCCTTTTTCCAATGTGGGACAAAGTGCATAAGTAAAGTGAACTAATTCAAAATTTTATTTTCCTCCATTTATTTTCCCACCATTTTATATTCACACCTCTTTTGTTATTATTAACAAAACCCAACAATGATTGCATAAAAAGGAACTGTATTGTAGCTTCAAGATAATATTTTGAGTGTTTTTGACTAAATTGCTCATGGGCTTATGTCATCAAACATCACCACACACTTCTACGCTCCAATCCCTCACGTGGGCCCCACGTCCCACCCCACCCAACTTTCTCCCTAATAGTTCAGTGATGCTTCGTTTGATTTATATTGTTTAAGTGTTTATTGGTCATAGTAACTAATATGTGATATAGTATTATTTACTCCAAAACAAATACTTCATAAATTTTAATATCTAAATGTGAATTTTTTATTTTAATTATCTCAAAAGTGTACTTCTTTGTTGGTTCTTTCTTGGCAACTAAAATATTATTTTCTTTCACAATAATTTACACAAAAAGATTTATAGTTTAGTTAAAGCTAATGTGATTTGTGAAATTGTTGTTATTTTTGCTGATAATTTATTCTTGTTTAAAAAAATCTTTCTCACTAAAAGAATCCCTATTGAATTTATTGACATATAATGTCTATCAACATCGTAATTTTTAATCTATTATTGAAATCATACATGATCAACCAATTAAAAAATGAACATTATTTATTAGTCTATCTAGAAGACATATAAAATGAGCATTTTAAATTTACAATAAAGCATAATATATATTAATAATGACGTCATAAGGAAGAATAAAGAAGAAAAATATACAATAAATCACAAATTACTACAATATACATATGCAATAAGAAAAATAAAAGCAGGGAAGTATGCAATAAGAAGCGAAAAGGGGGAAGAATGAGTACAAGCAATTGCACTAGCAGCAATAAGGCCTCATTTGTTTTTTAAGATTAAGACGTCTGAATCTGAATACACATCTGAATATCAAGATGTGTATTAAGATTAAGATATCTGAATCTGAATACACATCTGCATATTAAGATGTGTATTAAGATCTGAATACCAAATGATTAAGACTATTTAATTTTTACCATCTGAATATATAAAATTTATCTTTATTTAAAAATTAATAAACGTAAAAATTCAAATAAAATATTAATTAATCTAATATTCTATCAATAAAATATATAATTTTTTTAAAATATAGTAGTTGCTGGTGGTAATGGCTAATGGTGGTGCTGGTGAATGTCGACCAGAGGCAGTGGTTGGTGGTAGATTTTGTTGATGGTGGTAGTTTAAGGTAGTATCTAGTGGTGATTAGTAGTGGTGGCAATTATGATTGAGGATGGTGGGGGTGATAGTTGTGATTGAGGAAGGTGGTGGGGATGGTGGTAGTTTATAATGATGGACAGTGCCGATTATGATTGTTGACGATGATGGGGTGGTTATTTATGGTAGTTAAGGTGGATGAGTGTTGTTTGTGGTTGAGAATGATGGTGGTGGGAGTGGTGGGGATGGCAAGTGGTGGTAGTCGATTATGGTGGTGGTGGTTGAGTATGGTGGTGGCGGTGGTGGCATGATGGTAGTTGATAATGGTTGGCGGTGGGACAATTAATAATGAATATGGATGATAGAATTTTAATGAAATTAAGTATATGCTATGGATCTTAATGATACAGACCTATTCAGACCCATTAAGTAGTCTTGAAGTAAAAAAAAAGACACTTAATGATTAAGATCTGAACAATTAAGATTCAGACTTTAAAAACAAATGCACTTAATGTCTGAGATCTGAATGATTAAGATTCAGACTTCCATTAAGTGCAAACAAATGAGGCTTAAGACTCTATAGATAAAACAATAAAAAGGGTTAAAAAGATCCTTAGTAACAGAACGTATGCAGTGGGCAGAAAAAAAGGTAAAATGAGCACTAGAACTAGAATTAGGAGCAAGAAATACGCTCTGAGTGAAAAATCTGATGTAATGACCCGACTGATCATTTTGCGTTATCGGACCTCGTTCCCCTAAATGAAATGTCTCATAGAGGCTTATTATGAATTATGACTTAAGGGGACTGGTGGTCCGGACTCAGAGATGTTTAGAGTGCTATAGGAACATTTGGTTCCTTAAGGTTGGCCTTTAAGGTCAAGTTTGACTTCGGTCAACATTTTGGGTAAACGACCTCGGAATCGAGTTTCGCCGATTCTGGTAGCTTCGTATGATGATTCCGGACCTGGGCGTATGTTCGGAATGGGTTTCTGATGACATGGGAGCGTTTCGGCGCCCAATATTGAAATAAGAAGTTCCTTAAGTTCCTATTGTGGTTTGGTATGTGTGTTTGTGATATCGAGGTCCGAACGGAATTTCGAGATCCATAATAGTTCCGTTATGTGATTTATGACTTGCCTGCAAAATTTGATGTCATTCCGAGTTGTATAGGTCGGTTTGGCGCGTTGTTAGCGAAGTCTAGAAAACTTAAAGTTCCTAGTCCATTTCCGTAGGTGCGGAAAAAATTCTCGCAGGCCAATTCTCGCAGGTGCGGACAAAATTCCATAGGAGCGGAGCCGCAGGTACTGTCTCCACTTCGCAGATGCGGGCTTAGGACTCCTAGTCCATTTCCGCAGGAGCGAGCCTTTGCTCGCAGGTGCGAGATTGCAGGTACGGCCTCGAGCCGCAGGTGCGAAAACACTGTTCAGACAATGTGTTTTTATGCACAGGATTTAAGTCATTTTCCTTATCTTCTTCTTCTTCCTTGGACGATTTCCACCATTTTAGAGGGGCAAACAACCTGGTTATTGAAGGTAAGTAAATTCTACTCTAATATTAGCTTCATGCATGAATTACTAGCTTAATTAACTACCTAAATTAGTGAAAAATCAAGAATGGGGTAGTAACCTAGGGCTTTCGAAAATTTGAGAATTTACCCATGAATTAGCTATGAAATCAAGTAGAAATCGTATATTAATGATCCTTAGGCTATGGGTGAGTGTTTCCTTCTAGAATTATTGGAATCCGAGCATGAGGGCCCAGGGTCGGATTTTAGAATTTCTTCAAGAATGGCGAATTTGACTTAGTAGTAGGAGAATTGCCGTACTTCGAGCATAAATTGATGAATTTTTATAATATTTGGCTAGTTTCAAGTCCTCGAGTGTAGAGTTCAGAGTTTCGGGCGCGTTCTTGGTCCGAGGAGTAGGTTCGACGCGAGGTGAGTCTCTTTTCTAACCTTGTAAGGAGGAATTGTCCCCATATGTGATTATAAATAATTGCATGTCCTTATTTGCGGGGGCTACGCACGCACGAAGTGACAAGAGTCCGTGCGTAGCTACTACTATTTTATGTTGGGTAGTTCTAGGACTCACGAGCATGCTTATATGTGCCTTACATGTATTCCTAAATGTATTTTGAATTGCTTATTATCCTTGATTTGGCATGAGAATATTAGGAAGTTGTGGTCCATGATATATTGCTTAGGTTCTTCCCTTAAAGAATAATCTCTGATAATTCCCTAAAAATTGATAATTTTATGTATGTATGCGGCACCGCGTCACATGTATGATTCATGAGTAGAATAGCCCTAATATTATGTCAACCGCGTCGCATGTTCGATTCGCGAGCGGGGTAATAGATGCATATATGGTTCGAGCCGTTCGACCCTCGGCAATGCACATTTATTTTTCGCGGTGTTTCGGCCATACGTTTCCGGCCTATTATGTGCTGTATGATTTACTGGGAATTTGTTGTAATTGTATAAGCTGGTTCATGTTAATAAGGTAATTTAGTACATCATGTGCTAGTGAAATTTGACATGCAAAGGTGAATACAACTATACTTGATGATTTATCTCTTTATGATTTCTACGACTATTATGCCTGCCTAGCTCCTATTAAATCATGTTATTTAGAAATGTTGACCCTAGTAAGTATCACGTCTACCTCTCGTCACTACCTCTTCGAGGTTAGGCGGGATACTCACTGGGTACATAATTATTTATGTACTCATGTTGCACTTTTGTACTTAATTGTACAGGTTATGAGGCCGGTACATCTGGTTATCAGACCGGAGCTCGATTCTGATCTCAGTTAGACCCGACTTCACGATGAGCTGCTTCTCCTGAAGATCCTCGGCAGCACCTTGGAGTTTTTTTTTGCTATTTCCCATCTATTCCTTTCAGACAGTGGGATTGTATATTATGTTTTGTATATTCCGTTAGTATGCCCGTAGGACTTGTGACACTAGTTCCTGGCACACACGCAGGTGTTATGGATTTCGGGTTGTACATATATTGGCTCACACCTCTTCATAATTGTTTTGATTAAAACTGGCTAATTATCCTTGTCGAATCGTGTTTAAGTTTTAAAAACTGAGTACATTTTAAAGTGTTTCATCTAATAAGAAAGAACCTTTAGTAAATTAAGAGTCGGCTTGCCTGACCCCGCTGTTGGGCGCCATCACGACCTCGGTGAGGATTTTGGGTCGTGACAACATGGTATCAGAGCACTAGGTTCACATAGGTCTCACAAGTCACGGGCAAACCTAGTAGAGTCTTGCGGATCGGTACAGAGACGTCTGTACTTATCTTCGGGAGGCTATAGGGTTTTAGGAAAACCTCTCCTTATTTTTATTCTGTCGTGAAGTCAATGGTTTACAAAATTTCATTCTTCTATTCTCTCACAGATAGTGAGGATGCGTGCATCCGATGTTCCAGACCCGGGAGAGGCCGCTACCCCCATTGTTCGTGGTCGTGGTCGTGGCAGAGGTCGGGGGAGGGCACTGGCCCGAGGTAGGGGACGGGGGCATCCCAGAGCTATTCCAGTTGCACCACTAGAGGACCATACTATAAAGGGGCAGGGTGAGGTGCCCCTAGCAGGTCCTTCCCTAGTGGACTTTATGACGGCACCAGGGTTCCAGGAGATCATGGGCTGTATGATGCGATTCATGGACAGTATGTCCCAGGCTGGTTTATTTCCAGCGGATCCTACCACATCTCAGGCAGGAGGGGGAGCCCAGACCCCTACTGGCCAGGCTGCAGGCCAGACAGCAGCACTTCATCATACCCCGGGTACACTGCCCGTGGGTAGAGCCCAGACAGTAGCAGCAGCACCTGAGATCAGACCAGCTGCGAACGCCGATCCGCAGAAGTTACTGGACAGATGCACCCGATTGCACCCTCCTATCTTAGGGGGCTAGGGGGTGAGAAGGGCGAGGATGCCCAGGACTTTATTGATAGGTGCAGGAACAGACTGCATAACATGAGGATACTGGAGTCCCATGGAGTGGACTTCACTACTTTCCATCTTGAGGGCAGGGCCTACAGATGGTGGCAGTCCTATATCCTGGGTAGACCAGCAGGTTCCCCTTCCATCACTTGGGAGCAGTTCACTCAGCTGTTCCTGGATAGGTATATTCCACCCTCCGAGAGGGAAGAGCTGCGGTATCAGTTTGAGCAGCTGGAGCAGGGGCAGATGTCAGTGACAGATTACGAGGCCAGGTTTTCTGATTTGTCCCGTCATGCCCTTATGATATTGCCTACTAATGCTGAGAGAGTACGGAGATTTGTAGCAGGTTTGCACTCAGGTATTAGGGCCAACATGGCCCAAGAGGTGGATATGGGGACTTCTTATCAACTTATGATCGAGATAGCTCGTCGGATTTTGGGTTATCGTTCGAGAGGCAGAGAGAAGGGTCAGCAGGATAAGAGGGCTAGATTTTCAGGAGATTTAAGAGGTGCCCCAGCCAGGGGTAGAGGTCAGTTTGGTAGAGGCCAGTCTAACAGGCCCCATATTCAGCTCCTCCGCCACCTCCCAGTGGTGCTCCAGTGAGGCCCTATTTCAGCGCCATGCCAAAGAGTTCCTACCGCCCACCAGCCATTTAGGGTTCATCAAGCGGGTATTCCGGTCATCAGGGGTCTTCTATTCCTTACTTCAGTGCCATGCCGGAGAGTTCTCACCGTCCCCTAGTTGTCCAGGGTCCTTCTTCAGGGCAGCAGGCCATGCCACCAGCCAGATGTTATGAGTGTGGGGATCCAGGCCATACGAGGAGGACTTGTCCCAGGATTCGGGGCAAGGTTGTTCAACAGAGCTATCAGCCTACATTTTCAGCACCGGCGGTTCGTCCACTGAGGGGTGGAGGGAATACTGGTAGAGGTCGTCCCAGAGGTGGAGGCCAGGCAGGGGAAGCTCAGTCGGCCCCTATTCATGCCAGCGGAGGTCAGCCAGCCCCTGTTCTTTCTGGCGGGGCTCAGTCTTCCGGTGCTCCAGCTAGATTCTATGATATCCCGGCCAGATCAGATGCAGTGGCCTCAGACGCCGTGATCACAGGTATTATTACAGTATGTGGTAGAGAGGCATCGGTGTTATTTGATCCAGGATCCACTTATTCCTATGTTTCGGTCTTCTTTGCTCATTTTATGGATGTCCCTCGTGAGTCCTTGGGTTCCCCTATTTATGTGTCCACTCCCGTGGGCGATTCTCTAGTTGTAGACCGGATTTGTCGGTCCTGTGTGGTTTCATTTTGTGGGTTCGAGACTCGAGCAAATCTCTTATTGCTCGACATGGTTGATTTCGAGATTATTTTGGGCATGGATTGTCTATCTCATTATCATGTCGTGCTAGATTACCATGCCAAGACAGTTACTTTAGCCATGCCCGAGTCGCCTAGACTGGAGTGGAGAGGTTCCTTAGTTAGTACAAGCCAGCCGGGTTATTTCATTCTTGAAGGCTCGACATATGGTCGAGAAGGGTTGTCTAGCCTATTTTGCTTATGTGCGGGACCCCACCGTCGAGTCTCCGATGATTGATTCAGTGCCAGTGGTTCGAGAGTTTGCTGATGTATTTCCTTCGGATCTTCCGGGCATGCCTACGGATCGTGATATTGATTTCTGCACTGATTTAGCTTCAGGCACCCAGCCTATATCTATTCCTCCGTACCGTATGGCTCCGAAAGAGTTGAAGGAGTCGAAGGGGCAGCTTGAGGAGTTGTTATCTAAGGGGTTTATCAGGCCGAGTGTATCGTCGTGGGGTGCTCCGGTTCTATTCGTGAAGAAAAAGGATGGGTCCATGCGGATGTGTATTGATTACCGCCAGTTGAACAAAGTTACCATTAAGAACAAGTATCCTTTGCCGCACATCGATGATTTGTTTGACCAGTTGAGGGGTGCTCGTGTGTTTTCTAAGATTGATTTGAGATCGGGGTATCATCAGTTGAGGATTCGGGCTTCAGATGTTCCGAAGACTGCTTTTCGTACGAGATATGGCCATTATGAGTTCCTGGTGATGTCCTTTGGCTTGACTAATGCCCCAGCAACATTCATGGACTTGATGAATAGGGTGTTCAGGCCGTATATTGATTCCTTTGTCATTGTCTTCATTGATGACATTTTGATTTACTCACGTAGCCTGGGGGAGCACGAGCAGCATTTGAGAGTTGTGCTCCAGACTTTGCAAGAACAGAAGCTATATGCTAAGTTCTCCAAGTGTGAATTTTGGTTGGACTCCATGGCATTCTTGGGGCATGTGGTATCCGGAGAGGGTATCAAGGTTGATCCTCAGAAGATCGAGGCAGTTCAAAGTTGGTCGCGTCCTACTTCAGCTACAGAGGTCAGAAGCTTTTTGGGCCAAGCAGGCTATTATCGCCGATTTGTGGAGGGGTTCTCTTCTGTTGCAGCTCCATTAACTAGATTGACTCAGAAGAATGCGACGTTCCGATGGTCTGACGAGTGTGAGGCGAGCTTTCAGAAGCTCAAAACAGCATTGACCTCAGCACCAGTTCTGGTATTGCCTTCTGGTTCGGGGATGTACACAGTATATTGCGACGCTTCGCGCGTCAGCTTGGAGTGTGTATTGATGCAGGAGGGGCGAGTTATTGCTTATTCTTTGCGCCAGCTGAAGGTTCATGATAAGAATTACCTTGTGCACGATTTGGAGTTGGTGGCGATTGTTCATGCTCTTAAGGTTTGGAGGCACTACTTGTATGGAGTGTCTTGTGAGGTTTATACAGACCACCGTAGCTTGCAGCACTTGTTCAAGCAGAAGGATCTTAATTTGAGGCAGAGCAGGTGGCTTGAGTTGTTGAAGGATTATGATATCACCATTCTTTATCACCCGGGCAAGGCAAATGTGGTAGCAGATGCTTTGAGCAGGAAGGCGGAGAGTATGGGTAGCTTGGCTTATATTGCAGCAGAGGAGAGACCTCTAGCCTTGGACATTCAGTCCTTGGCTAATCGCCTGGTGAGATTAGACCTTTCAGAGCCTCGTCGAGTTCTTGAACATGTGGTTACTCAGTCTTCGTTATTGGGGAGATTAAGGCTCGGCAGTATGATGATCCGTGTTTGGCTGAGCTACGAGAGACAGTGGTTCAGGGCAGGGCCAAGGAGGTTATTATTGGCGAGAATGGTGTTCTGAGACTTCAGGTCCGCTTATGTGTTCCTAAGGTTGATGGCCTGAGTGAGAGGATTCTAGAGGAGGCACACAGTTCTCGGTATTCTGTTCATCCTGGTGCTACGAAGATATATCGTGATTTGAAGAAGCATTACTGGTGGAGGCGAATGAAGAAGGACATCGTGGAGTATGTGGCTAGGTGTCTTAATTGCCAGCAGGTGAAGTATGAGCACCAGAGGCTAGGAGGCCTACTTCAGCAGATGCCCATTCCTGAGTGGAAATGAGAGCGCGTCACTATGGACTTCGTGTTTGGGCTACCTCGGACTTTGCGGAAGGTTGACGCGGTTTGGGTCATTGTGGATAGATTGACCAAATCGGCACATTTCATTCCAGTAGCTACTACTTATACTTCTAAGAGGTTGGCCCAGATCTACATTCGGGAGATAGTCCGGTTGCATGGTGCTCCGGTTTCCATTATATCAGATCGAGATGCTCAGTTCACCTCGCACTTCTGGAGAGCATTGCATAGCGAGATGGGTTCCCAGATTGACCTCAGCACAGCATTTCACCCTCAGACTAATGGTCAGTCGGAGCATACAGTTCAGATATTGGAGGACATGATCAGGTCATGTGTGATTGACTTCGGAGGTCAGTGGGACCAGTTCTTGCCTTTGGCCGAGTTTGCTTACAATAATAGTTATCAGTCCAGCATTGATATGGCACCATTTGAGGCTTTGTATGATCGGCGATGTCGTTCGCCTATCGGGTGGTTTGAACCTGGCGAGGCTAAGTTATATGGCACCAACCTGGTGAGGGATGCTTTGGAGAAAGTGAAGTTGATTCAGGAGAGACTCTGTGCAGCGCAGTCCAGGCAGAAGAGTTATGCGGACCAGAGGGCGCGTTCTATCATTTATGGAGGGAGATAGGGTCCTGTTGAAGAAGTCTCGCCTATGAAGGGTATTATGAGGTTTGGGAAGAAGGGAAAACTAAGCCCGAGGTTTATAGGTCCCTTCAAGGTGTTGAGGCGAGTTGGGGAGGTTGCTTATGAGCTGGCCTTACCCCCAGTTTATCAGGAGTTCATCCAGTTTTTCATGTATCCATGCTCCGGAGGTACCACGCCGAATTCTCTCACGTGGTTGATTTCATCACTATTCAGTTGGATGAGAGTTTGGGCAACGAGGAGGAGCTAGTTGCTATTATTGATAAACAGGACCGCCAGTTGAGGTCCAAGAGAGTTTCTGCCGTAAAGGTCCAGTGGAAGGGCCAATCAGTCGAGGAGGCGACCTGGGAGTCCGAGGAGGACATGCGGAGCAGATATCCACACTTATTCAGCACTTCAGGTATGATTCTAGACCCGTTCGAGGTCGAACGTTTGTTTAAGAGGTGGAGAATATAACGACCCGACCGGTCGTTTTGCATTATCAGACCCTGTTCCCCTAAATGAAACTTCCCATAGCGGCTTATTATGAATTATGACTTGCGGGGACTGGTGGTCCAGGATTCGGAGGTTTAGAGTGCTATAGGAACATTTGGTTCCTTAAGGTTGGCCTTTAAGGCCAAGTTTAACTTCGGTCAACATTTTGGGTAAACGACCTTGTAATTGAGTTTCGTCGGTTCCGCTAGCTTCGTATGATGATTCCGGACTTGGGCGTATGTTCGGAATGGGTTTCTGATGACTCGGGAGCGTTTCGGAGCCCAATATTGAAATAAGAAGTTCCTTAAGTTCCTATTGTGGTTTGGGACGTGTGTTTGCGAAATCGAGGTCCGAACGGAAT
Source organism: Nicotiana paniculata (assembly GCA_005239505.1). Taxonomy (NCBI): domain Eukaryota; kingdom Viridiplantae; phylum Streptophyta; class Magnoliopsida; order Solanales; family Solanaceae; genus Nicotiana; species Nicotiana paniculata. The sequence continues at coordinate 21,393 of ML323994.1, forward strand.
TTCGAGACCGGGAATAGTTCTGTTATGTCATTTATGACTTGCTTTCAAAATTTGGTGTCATTCCGAGTTGTATAAGTCAGTTCGGCGCATTGTTAGCGAAGTCTAGAAAACTTAAAGTTCCTAAGTTTGGTTCTAGGGGTTTGGAGGTATGATTTTGAGTTTTAGCATTGTTTTGGGTGTTCCGAAGGCTCGAGCGAGTCCGTATTATGATTTGGTACTTGTTGGTATATTTGGACGGGGGCTCAGGTGGGCCCAAGTGCCTCCCGGACACCACACGAGGCCAAAAACCAGCTAAATTAGCTGTTGGTACACCTGTTCTGGTGTGACCGCAGGTGCGGTTGCCCAGTCGCAGGTGCAGGACCGCTCCTGCAGTCCCAGCCTCGCAGGTGCGACCCCCAATGGTCAGGCCAATTCTCACAGGTGCAGACAAAATTCCGCAGGAGCGGAGCCGCAGGAGCGGAGCCGCAGGTGCGGTCTCCACTCCGCAGGTGCGGGCCCAGGCTTCCTAGTCCATTTCCGCAGGTGCGAGCCTTTCCTCGCAGGTACGAGACCGCAGGTGCGGAAACACTATTCAGACAGTGTGTTTTTATACACGGGATTTAACTCATTTTCCTTATCTTCTTCTTCTTCTTCCTTGGGACGATTTCCACCATTTTAGAGGGGCAAACGACCTGGTTATTGAAGGTAAGTAAATTCTACTCTAATATTAGCTTCATGCATGGATTACTAGCTTAATTAACTACCTAAATTAGTGAAAAATCAAGAATGGGGTAGTAACCTAGGGCTTTCGAAAATTTGAGAATTTACCCATGAATTAGCTATGAAATAAAGTAGAAATCGTATATTAATGATCCTTAGGCTATGGGTGAGTGTTTCCTTCTAGAATTATTGGAATCCGAGCATGAGGGCTCAGGGTCGGATTTTAGAATTTCTTCAAGAATGGCGAATTTGACTTAGTAGTAGGAGAATTGCCGTACTTTGAGCATAAATTGATGAATTTTTATAATATTTGGCTAGTTTCAAGTCCTCGGGTGTAGAGTTCAGAGTTTCGGGTGCGTTCTTGGTCCGGGGAGTAGGTTCGACGCGAGGTGAGTCTCCTTTGTAACCTTGTAAGGAGAAATTGTCCCCATAGGTGATTATAAATAATTGCATGTCCTTATTTGCGGGGGCTACGCACGCACGAAGTGACGAGAGTCCGTGCGTAGCTACTACTATTTTATGTTGGGTAGTTCTAGGACTCACGAGCATGCTTATATGTGCCTTACATGTATTCCTAAACGTATTTTGAATTGCTTATTATCCTTGATTTGGCATGAGAATATTAGGAAGTTGTGGTCCATGATATATTGCTTAGGTTCTTGCCTTAAAGAATAATCTCTGATAATTCCCTAAAAATTGATAATTTTATGTATGTATGTATGCGGCACCGCGTCACATGTATGATTCATGAGCGGAATAGCCCTACTATTAGGTCAACCGCGTCGCATGTTCGATTCGCGAGCGGGGTAATAGATGCATCTATGGTTCGAGTCGTTCGACCCTTGGTAGTGCACATTTATTTTTCGCGTCGTTTCGGCCATACGTTTCCGGCCTATTATGTGTTGTATGATTTACTGGGAATTTGTTGTAATTGTATAAACTGGTTCATGTTAATAAGGGAATTTAGTACATCATGTGCTAGTGGAATTTTACATGCAAAGGTAAATACAACTATACTTGATGATTTATCTCTTTGTGATTTCTACGACTGTTATGTCTACCTAGCTCCTATTAAATCATGTTATTTAGAAATGTTGACCCTATTAAGTATCACGTCTACCTCTCGTCACTACCTCTTCGAGGTTAGGCGGGATACTCACTGGGTACATATTTGCTTATGTACTCATGATGCACTTCTGTACTTAATTGTACAGGTTCTGAGGCTGGTACATCTGATTATCAGACTGGAGCTCGATTATGATCTCAGTTGGACCTGACTTTTCGGTGAGCTTCTTCTCCTGACGATCCTCGCCAGCACCTTGGAGTTTTCTTTTGCTATTTCCCGTCTATTCCTTTCAGACAATGGGATTGTATATTATGTTTTGTATATTCTGTTAGTATGTTCGTAGGACTTGTGACACTAGTTCCTGTCACACACGCAGTTGTTATGGATTTCGGGTTGTACATATATTGGCTCACGCCTCTTCATAACTGTTTTGATTAAAATTGGCTAATTATCCTTTTCGAATCGTGTTTAAGTTTTAAAAATTGAATATATTTTAAAGTGTTTAATCTAATAAGAAAGAACCTTTAGTAAATTAAGAGTCGGCTTGCCTGACCCCGTTGTTGGGCGCCATCACGACCTCGGTGAGGATTTTGGGTCGTGACATCTGAGTAGGAAATTTTTTTTTATAAAATATAGTTAAAAAGAAAAAAACAATATTTGAAATACCATATTATAATTATACTATATTATTAGCACTAATTCTTTATCGTCTTTTATTGCAAAGTGTAGTTACCTCATTTAATTATTCATAAATTTATGTGGACTAAGTAATTAAATATACATAAAAATATATTAAATTGTGTAATTACAATAAACTTAACTCAAATTCAATTACATAAAAATTTTCCAAACAAGCTCTGAAAGTTGGGATAATGCATAAAATCTTCCCGGCCTATGACCATATTACCAACTACACACCTTTTTTTGGGGGGGGGGTCCTATTATCCCCTCCCCCCCTCCCCTCTCCCCCACCTCCCGAACTATTTTAAAATAAAATTATTTACCCCTTCAAAAGCTACAATCAGTGCGTGCAAAGTGGTGAAATACACGTGCCTAAAATGTGTATTTCTTAGTTAAAGATTTTTTTTCACCGTTTTCTCCTTCTTCATTATTTTCCTATTTACCGACCTTCATTACCATATCTGGCCATAAGGCAAAAGTCTCATCTGAGCTCCACTATTAAACTTCTTAAAGTATTCTTTTTTTTCTTTTTCCTAATTTCTCAATCATTTTTTATTTTAATGGCAGAACTTGTTAGACGCTAGATGTCTCTCCCGATCTCTGTTTTTATGACGACTTGTCGTATACGACGAGATCTTTGTTCTCCGGTGAACTACGTTTTTGATGGGTTTTATATTTGATATTGTCAGATCTAGCTGGAGAACGAAACTCTTAGGAAGACCCTTGCTCCAACGAAACTCCATTGTTGTTGACCGTTTTGACTGTTCTAGGTTCTTAGTAAATCATGCTCGTTGCTCCCTCTAGTTGTAGCTCTGTTTCTGTTACTAAACATATTTGCTTTTGATTTCTGGGTTGATTTTGCGTTGTATTGGATTTTCGCTCTGACATTTCGCCGCTGAAACGATAACCCCCATGTTCGTGCGAGAAGAGGGTTAGAAGAAGAAGGAGGAGACTAATTAATTAGATATAATTAATTATGTAATGTCCGATCAAAAGATAACACTTGTACCTGTTAATTAATTTTAAAATTATTTTTATAACTTCCACTAGCCCTTAAGAGAGTGTGCACACTTTATGCTCAGTACTTAAGATGGTATTTATTACACTTTAAAATAATTAAGGGAGTAAAAGGTTCCCGAAAAGAAAATATGTGTAGTTGATAATATGGTCAAAGATCGGAGACGATTTTATGCATTAGATAATTGAGCTTCAAATTATTGGGGGTGTGGTTAGCACGGCTAAGTTTACGGGTCTTCGGATACAATGACCCGAAGTAGGGGGTTAGTTGATCGAAGTTTTAAGACACGCAAAGTCGTGTGTGCCTTAACTTCGTCAAAGACAAAACAGTACTACTAGTTTTCAACTCTTTCACCACTTCGCTGTCCCAATTCCTAATTCTTTCCAAGAAACGGTAAACCCTAGTTCGCAAAATTGTTTTTTGATGTTTTCTTAATTTTGATTGTTTCTGTGAAATTAAAATCGATAATTGATCGCAGATGAGAATTGGGTCATCACAAGTTTGGATCTTGATTTCGTTATTGGTGGTGGCGTGGAGTTCCAGAGGGGCTTTTGGGATTAGATTTGTGATAGACAGAGAAGAATGTTTTTCCCATAAGGTTGAAATGGGAGAGACTGTTCATTTTTCGTTTGTTGTTATCAAATCAGAAGGTTCTTGGCATTACAGTGAAGAAGGTGTTGATCTTGTGGTATATATTACTCAATTCTCTCTCTGTTTCTGCTTCTTCTTTTTCTCTCTCTCTTCGTTAGCCTGTATGCTTATTTAATTTTATGCTTACGTTCTTGTTTTTTGTGGTTTCTGATGATTGTAATTTTAAAAAAAAATTAGCCTGTGTTTTAGATATAAAAGGGGTTATAGACTTATAGTAGTCATCAGATTAATTATTCTATGATACTGAACTGTTGATAATGCAAGTGTGGTTATGCAATCTAGAATTCCCTCTCCCGAGTTCAATCCTAGATTCGTAGACAGTATTCAATTGGTGATCAAGCAATCAAATAATTAAGCACAAGATTGAATAAATAAACCAATATTGGAATTCTAGCTTTGTTGTTTTGCTTTTATCAAGTTTGTGTTGACTTTGATTTTAAGCTTCATTAGAAGCTTGAATTGTCCGCGAGAAACTGGCTATGTCTTTTCTTTGCTTTTGTTTTCCTTCTTGTTGTGTTATTTGCAGCTTCAGTCCTTTTCTCATGCACAAACTATGGACAGCATCATTTGTCATTTGGTTTTGGTGGTGGTTAGGTGGAAGGGGAGTCACCATTTTTTTCTCCTTTTTTCTTTTGGGTTGGGGGGATTGAGTCCCAACTATGACAGAATTAGAATTACAAGGGTTCATATTCAAGAAAGTTTGAATCTTGGAGCTGTAAATTCATGAACCTTTTTTTAGTCCACGTAAGAATTACTTCAGTCAGCTTTTCTTGTCAATTCGTTTTAGTTTTTTACGTTTTCGCGATGGGTTCTTCGTGCTATCTAGTGGAGAAGCTTACATAGCATTGTTTTAAATTCTCTTGTAGAGGAAAAGTCTTCTTTTATCATCCATTATCTGATGGATTATTCAATTGATGTCACTATGTTGGTGGAAATTAGGTGAAGGGACCTTCTGGGGAACAGATTCACGATTTTCGTGACAAAATCAGTGAGAAGACTGAGTTTGTGGCCCATCACGAAGGAGTTTATCGTTTCTGTTTCACCAACAAATCGCCCTATCATGAAACCATAGACTTTGATCTTCATGCGGCCCACTTCGTATACCATGATGAGCATGCAAAAGATGGTTAGCGTGTCACTTTGCTTCATCTTACTATGTTGTTCTGCAGCACTTTGCACTAGAGATCTTACCTTTTAGTATGATGTTGCAGAGCATTTCAAACCATTGTTTGAGCACATTGGGAAACTAGAGGAAGCTTTATACAACATTCAGTTTGAGCAGCATTGGCTAGAGGCCCAGACAGATCGGCAAGCAATAGGTATAAATAAAGCTAGTACATATTTTCCATCTGGTTCTCCCTCTTTTCAGCAAATCAAAATTACCGTTGTCCCTGGTAGAAACAATTGTCTTTTCCTTTTGGCATATGTTTTCAGTTAGATAATTCTCCTCTCTGTCACTTAGTCTTTAGATGCAGTGAAATCATTCTTATTGTTTCATTTTGGGTTTTCTTTCTAATTTTCAGTTTTTTGTTATTTGCAATTTCACAAGCTTGAAGATGCATACCTCACCTACATCTTAAATATGTGAATGGTCATGTCAATTAGTGTATGACCACCTAAGCTCAATCGTTGTAGTGGTAATGGTGTGAGGTTGCTCTTTCATTTTGTTGAACTACAACTACCTCAGCATCGAGAACATTTAGCTTTATGCACTTCTGAGGTTGTGGTCTTTGGTTTCCGGACCTCTATATCAACGACTTAGTAGTTTTGATATTCACATGCATATGCGTCACTTTGCTGTTAATTACTGAGAAGAGAGTATCATTTCTTTATGTGTTTCTCTTGGAACCTCTAATTTAATCTAATGGCATACACAAATCTACCAGAATCATGATAATCTACATAATCCAAAGCTGTCGTTTCCAATACGGTGATATATGAATGAATGTAGGTGTTACTTGCTCATACTGTAAAATTTGGACCAACTAGCTTGATGCACTTCTGAGGTCGTGCTTTTTGGTTTAAGGACCTATATATTTGCGAGTTAGTTGTTCGGATATTCACATGCATGTGTGTCACTTTTCTATTAACTAATGACATAAAATATCTGCCCGAATCATTTTAGTTTACATACTCCAAAGCTGGTCTTTCTAATAGGGTGGTGTATTTCCTATTTTATGCAGTGAACGAAGGAATGAGCAAACGAGCACTCTACAAAGCTTTGTTCGAGTCCTCTGCTCTCATTTGTGTTAGCGTCCTGCAAGTTTTCCTCCTAAAGCATCTTTTCGAAAGAAAGCTCGGGCAGTCCAGAGTTTAGCTTTCGAGGGAGCAGAGGACATTTCAACTGCAGGATCCTTCAATTTTAAATGTATTGGCTTTCTGGTCCCGTTTCAGAAGGCAGGTGGTGTAAAAACTAGAATGACCGATTTTCTCCAGAAATTAAGTTATTACAAGTCCTTTTTTTTTTCGGAATTTAGTTGGGCAGTTGGTGTTGACGACTCAATAACTTTAAATGAAAGAACAAAGCATAAAAAGATTATTTATCCAGACTTTCTCCAAATCTATGATTGGAGATTTTTCCCATTGCTGTCAAATTGTCTTTTGTTTATTGCATGTGACAATGTCACATCGTTACCTTGCGCACGCTTGATCTTGAATTTTCATTTACTCCTGCAATTTGGCGATCAGCTTTAGGGATCTCTGTACATCATTTATTTCCGTTGATTCGTGAATATTATGCCGTCCTATGCACAAATTGTAGTATTCTGAAATACGACCGTTTACCTGTGCTGGTGGGGACAATATTACATGCCGGAATAATTGAAAAGCGCGCAAGTTAGTCCAAATATCATCTCTATAAAAATAATATTCAAGGAAATTTTTATTAGCATCCGAAAGCGGAAAATTAAGAGAAGTGGGCTGTAGAATTTGACATGAAAACGTTATCAAGTTAGATGGATGCACCTATTTATTATAGAGCAAATTTGACTAACTTTTATGCAAACTAATCCATCCAAATAGATCCCTAAATTATCAAATAAATGCAAAATCAAATTTCATTGACGTCCTAGACCAATTGTGCGCTCTTCATCCCTATAGACGTCATCGTATTCTTGTTTGAATACGTAATAAGCTAGCATTTTATTACTGTTGCTTAGACGAAAAGATTGGAACTGAAGAGGGGAAATAAAATAAATAAGGCATCATTTAGAAGGGCACCATAATTAGGTTAACTGAAGATATTAAGTTAGTTTTAAGGATCTCAAGAACTTAATCAGAAAAGGAACTCTAGCAAATGGAATTACATAAGAGTCAAATTGCCCTTAACAAGCTAATGTTTCAGTTACTAATTTGACTAAACCCACACCATTAAATTAATTGAAGGTTAAATGCGTTAACAGAAATAACACAAGGACCAAAATTGGAATTAAGCTTCAACTCAAGGACCAAAACTGCTATTTTCCCTTGACAAAAACCAAACATGTATCATCATAATTTATAATGCAGCTCCTCTCGTCCAAACAAACCTCTGTGATTTTCTAAGCGTTTTCTACTTATCAGGCAAACAAATAAAAGAAGAAAACCAAATAATCTGATGAAATTAACAGAAAAAATTTAAGGTTGAAAGGTGCTTTACAAACCACACGTATATGAAAGCAAGCAGACTGCTCGTCTGCCAAATGGTACAATAAAAGATACAACAACATATAGGTACATCAAACATTTTGTCTTTCACATTTTATCCCCACAATAACCACAAGTTTACAAGACAAAAGGGACTTAAGCGGCGTCTCAGTCTCCAGCACCAAGCCAAAAGAAGTTGCGGGGTTCATTATGAATATGCATCCTATATTCAACTTTTACAGATAACCTTGTCAAGATTCTGCGTGGGGGCTCTGCATACAGCAAAACCATTTCTTCTGCAAAACAATATATTGTTGAAATTCTAAGAAATAGGAATGCTTCAAAGATTTATAAGAAATTCTAAGAGAAGTAGTATTTATAAGAAATTCAGATGGGTCACTGGACCAGTTTGTCCAACATTTACATCAGAAAGCAGTTACAGATTAGTACTAGGTACATGGCGTGGCTCATCTAGTCACATTAGCAAAGACACAAGAATCTAGCCTGCCAATTCCAAGACTAAGTTTGAGAATAGAGGACAACTCTCCCAAACCTAACCAAGCAGGTCAACTACTCTTAACTCATTTAAGATTAACACAAAAGAAAAGCAAATGCAGCTGATCAACTACTCAAATAATCTGAGCAGTATTTTCTTTTTCCCCATAACAAGTATGAAAAGAAACAGCATTCCAACAATAAAATAATTAACCTTTTTTGAGAAGCAATAACATAATTACCCTTGCTCTCAACTTCCTTCAATATCAAGTAACTACTTCATAGCAGTGGCACAGCCAGAATTTCACGAAGGGGAGTCAAAATATAAAGAATTAAACACATGAAAAAGCTAAGGCGATTCAACATAGAGTATATACATAAATAAACAAAAATTACCTAACTATACAGTGTAATTTCACGGCGATTGGACTAAGGTGGCTCTACCACTGCTTCATAGCAACTATAAATGTTCACTTAGATGAGAGCGTAGAAATCAAAAGGCTGAATATCACTCTTTTTTCAATGACCCTAGTACCAGAGCAAGCTTGCGAGCATGTCGACTAGTTCATCGGGCAGCATGCTACAGACCACAAGCATAGATGCCTGGTAAACCTATCCACCAAGGCTAAAGCAAATTGGCTCACAGTAAGTTTTGTAACTCGAATTCAGAACCAGGATCTCTAGGTTGTTAATTCTTGTCTCAACCTCTCAACTTTCCCATTGGGGACAACTCAACCATCCCCGGTAAGAAAGCTAGGTCATTGTATCCAATGTTCTAAAACTAGAGGCATAGGCAGGGTCTAAGCCCCTTAACCTTTTTATTTTGATATTGTGAAAAATACATGTAGAATTTTATAAAATTCAAAACTAAAGAATATACAAAAGCAAATAAACATCTCGTCATAACAATAAATGTTAAAAAGAATCTACCCTACTTATCTGTAAAAAGAAATATACTACGACATCAAATTCTAAACAATAGAGCAAACAGATTACTAATAAAAATTACAGTCAAATGAAAGCCCCACCTATCAAAGTATTAGCCCTATAAGAGGTTTGCTTTTCATGGTTGTCTTGGTGTGTTTAAAGCCTACAATACACCCAGCGAATCTCAGAAGATCCTAATTTTGCCTTCAAATATTGCCTCACAACCTTTTTCCCACTTTATCGTTGGCTAGAAGGGAATTATAGCAAAGCAAGTACATGAGCTCCCTAGTCATGGTTTTAAACCTATGCTTACAAGGAAAGTTCCACTTAGAGTTAAGTTTTGACCAGACAATTGGCTGAGAGTAAGTAATTATGGGTTCGTATATACTAGTTTCTCTAATCTTTTTGACCAAGTGCTAGTTTCCCTAATTATCTGTGCTCTAGTTCCAATACACTTTTCCCTTTTACCCAAAAAACAAAAAAAAGAAACATAATTCCAGTAACCCTTCCAATATAACCAGAACATATGATCTGACCACAGTCAAGCAAGAACTACAGATGCTCACAACTGGAGGGAAGTTCTCAATCCTACTTCTAAGAACTGCAAAAGGGTTTTTGAATTTATTAGGTCACCTTGGATTGAAGAGAAGGCAATAATAAGTGAAATAATTAATTGTATGGTATGACGAATCAATAAGAATTGCACCACCTTAGCTTATCTTTACTCTTTCTCCGGTCATAAAAAATTGAAGGGGACCCACATGGCTAGGTGTTAACCAACAGAATCCAATTTTCTGGTGAAATTTAGTTAATTTTGACAGTACAAGCTTGAGCGGCAGTGCAATTTCTTGACCTAAGAGATGAGCTGTGGATTTCACTTTAGTGTTTATCCCATACGGGTATATGAATAACCTACTACCATGTTTCAAACTATTGTATCAAGAGATAGCTGTGAATCTTCAAGTAATTAAGCTCAACCTTTTGCATTGATCAATTAAATTATTCTAAAAAGATAATTATGCCATGTGATGGAAATTTTATTTGATAAACCTTGCACGTACAATTCACTAAATCACAACCACAATACTTTAAGCATATGAGACAGGTGAAGATAGCCGGAGATGGCTTAGTTGGTGGAGATAATATATCATTAGGCCAACTCAAGTCCTTCAACTGTTCGAGAGGGCCGTAGAGTGGGATGGAATTTCACCTATTTGTAGTTGAATTATCCTCTGAATGGAAAAAACTCTCTGTAAAGATGCAGATTCACACAGCTAATGTATTTCACGTTAAATATGTAATAGAATCTACACATTTCCAAAACTATTGAAATAACGTACAGTTTGAGGCTTTAATGGTTCTTCTCCTTGCTTTGTGTTACCATCAGCCTTTGAAGGTGACTCTGGCTTGCCACCAGTTTTTTTCTCATCCCTGGCCTTGTTGAAAATCACAGTAAATCCCTCTGCTGACGCTGGGTCATTGACATCCCATTCACCAAACTTAGGCAACGGTCGACCCTTCTCCTGCTCGAAGGTAGATTGAAAGCCAAACAGAAAACATAAATAATTGGACAAAAAAGAAAAATATGCATGAACAATATATGAACAAAAATAATTGCAGAGAAAGCAGCTAAATTATCAGTAAGCCACATAATTTTGTTAAAACCATAGTGCTGAAAATCTATGACTCCATTCCACAATCACCAAAGGACACGAGAAGAAGGCGAAAACTCTCCAAAAGTATAATAGCTACAACATGACAATTTGAAGTTGATGCATTAGGAAGCATGTCCAAAGTAATTCCTGAAGGACAATTCTATAACTCCTTTGACCTCACTAAAGGCTCATAGTTGTGCGAACTAAAAAAGGAAGTGGTTGAGGTCCCAAAAGCTTGTGAATTAAAAAAAAAACACCTGCTTGAAATCCATGCCCCAGTATGCAGAAGTCAAAATTATCAGGTCTTCCAACATTTAACAAACTACATTATGCATCTACCAAATGTCAATTACATTCTCCTTATATGAACTAGACTTCATATAAAAGACGATTTCAGTAATTTTACCCCGATATTGCTGGCATGTTTCCTCTAGAATGTTCTTAAACCAATATGAACGAAGTCCTCAATACCAATAAAAGGGTTTCGATATCTCCAGGAAGGTCATAGGTCCTAATGGTCCCAACAAAACCAACATAGCAACCACTACCTTTCTAGAAACCACTCAACTTAAATCCAACTGGACCCTCAATTAATCATGCCTATAGCAGATCTAAGAATTAAAAGGAGAACAAAGTAGAAATTTATTATGAAATCCACACAAGAGGCATTGCAAGCATTAAATTTAAGCTATTCAGAAGTTTTGAGGAAAAAAAAAAACAAGCAAATCAACTTAACAAAATCAAACACTGAACATTGAATGCAAAAACTTACTACTATTGTAGGAAGTAGTATATCTTATTAATGCATCCAAAAGATTCTAACTGTGAATATCTCCATATGCTCTTAGCAATAGTAGACAGGAACTCCCACTTGGAACACCATTATGCTTAGGCATAGGATTAGGATGAGCAACTGAGCTTAGTAATTTGCAAAAAGTAGAGTGCCCTTAAAAAAGTTAAGAGTGGCACAATTCATTTGGGGGTAGCACTTATAAAGGTGGCAGTGCCAGCTTGTGCACACCTCGACTACTCTACGGGGTACCTGCTACCTCCCACGAGCTTAGTAATTTGCAAAATGTATAGTGCCCCTTAAAAAAGTTAAGAGTGGCACAATTCATTTCGGGGTAGCACTTATAGAGGTGTCAGCACCAGCTTGTGCACACCTCGACTACTCCACGGTTACCTGCTACCTCCCACCAGCACAGATACCGGGTAACTTTGCTCACCAATGCCTAGGCAGATGGATGTTTTTTAGCGTCTATTGGCTCATGATACTACATTCCAATTGTATGGTCCATTGACCCTTGAGCTGTCCCCCATGAACCCGGGGGTGGGGTGGGTGGGGGGGTGGGGTTGATTTAACTTGGCTTAAGCATCGAAAAGTCATACGAGAATTAAAAAATTAATTTCGAGCTGCAGCAGAGTATCAAAATGCAACAAAACCATACACTATACAGGATCTGCTTGGAAGTCCAATTTTCGATCAAAGTCAAAAAAAAAAAAAAAAGAAAAAAAAAAAGAGAGAACCTCAAGAGTAAATTCAGAACAGATGAAGCGATCAATGAAAACCCATTTAACATAAAACCCCAATAAAATCAAAACAAACATAACTAAAGGCCTTGTACAAGTATAGATAAATAATCATACATATAACATCATATAACGTACTGTAAATGAAATTAAGTGAAAAGAAACCAGTAATCGAAAGGATTTAAATATCGAATTAGGACATATATATACATACCGACATGAATCCCAAAAAAAATAAGACGATTTCTTCACTGGAACGGAACGAGAGAGAGAAGGAATTTTTGTGAGAAAGTATGAAAATGTTAAAAGTATGCAATTTGGTATTAGGTGTATTGAGGTGTATTTTGGGAATGGGAGATATATATGGAAATTGGTACTACATACTATTATTATATTCGCTCATGTTCTTTTCAGTGTCATGATGACTAAATTTAATTATTTAAAATAATTGTTATTTAAAAAAAATAATTATTATTATTATTTTAGAAAGTCTAGAAAGTACTAATTAAATTTTATTTCTGTTGTTACTCTTACTCTAATAAATATAATAAAAGCAAGAATACGTTATAAATTTAGATTAAAGAACAAATAAAAAAAATTTAGTCAAATTATTCTTTTAATTAATATTTCTTTAAACACATGTAAAAAAAAAATATGACAACTAAAAGGGACCGAAAGAAGTATGAGTTGAAATTTTAATTTTTAAGCCCTTTGATGTAAAAAAATACTTTCACAATGAAGGCATTCGGAAGTAATTACAAATAATTACATTTAATAATATTAATTAGAATCACTATGACAGATATTTTAATATTAATAATATAAAATATTTAATATAATGACAATGTATATAAATTAATTATCATATCTATCTATATTATTATAAAAGCATGAATACAATGTCGGATTACCAAAATAGCATTATAATATTAAGCATAATAACTCATAATAAAAGGACATAACTGGAATTCTAGATATTAGCTCTATAATCTTATTAGTTTTAGGACATAATACTATAACGTTAGGAATCCTACATTGATTACCTTTAGGAATCCTATTAGTATAATTAATTTTGGGTTGTCTAATTCATATAAAAATGAACAAGTAAATATCTTTAGTCATGTAGTCCTATCACTTTTAGGATATACTTCTTAAAATTCATATTACTAATTTAATTTGAAACGTATTATAATGTCCTATTACTAATTTAATTTTAGAATGTCTTATATTGTACAAATCTGTTTAGAAAAATAAGAGTCTATATTATTATAAAATCATAAATACAATATTAATATATCAAAATAGCCCTAAAATATAAACGGAAGAACTCATAGTGAAATGACATAACTACATTAACCTATTTTTTGGACTATAATATCTTCTATGCTAATTTTTAATATTTAAGATTTAAAAATTAATAAAATTTTATCTATTACATTCTCATTAAAAATATGTATGAAGGTTTAATAAAATTAATTTCATAAGTATCCTCCATATAGGCAATACATTACCATTACATAATGTCTAATACGAATAAAAAATAAAAGTAATATTAAATGGATCGCATAAAGAGTTGAAATTGAGAAAAATAATACTCTGATGATAATATATTTTTATATTATATTTGAACTATTTTCCTACTCAAATAATATTTTTTTAATTAATTTTTTGTGTAATATTAAAAATATCTAATCATTAAACAACAACTAAGAAAATATTTAAGAATATAAATGTGTGAGAAAGAGAGAAAAAATGGTTGGTAAGAGTCAGTTAAATATTCAAAACAAGAGATGAACTAATATTAAGTTTTGAATCAACATAGAATAAAATATTTTTTTATGTTAAAACCAAATAATTAATTTTTTTTAATTAATTAGTTAGCAAGAGAATCCAATTCAATTATTTTTTAAATTCATCATATGAGTAAAATTCTTATTCAAGTAAAAAAAAATCTTAGGGCGTATAAATTAGTTCCATAAAAAGAGCGTTAGAACACAAAGTAAAAAATATCAGTATATTATTAAGAATCAAAATGTTATCCAAGTATATGAGGAAACAAAATCAAAGTTAAATCCTAAATAAGAGCAAGCTTTCAAGACTATATAAAGAGTCTACTCTGGTATAATGTGATTATTCTTTGTATAGATGCCTCCGGCGGAATCGAAATAATATTCTTATGTCATGCATGACTTGCAAATATTATATCAAGAGGCATGACATTGTTAGCAATAATAGCAAGTGGTGTACCAAAGATGATTTTATTGTGAGACCACCCACTTTAGATTTTATATACCTCTTTAAACAACTTAAATAACAATCATAAATATATCAAAGCAGAACAAATGGTGATAAATTTATAAGGAAAGCAAAATCGATAATATGGGATGAAGCACATATGGAGTGTCAAACGATCGAAATAATTGTCCGAAGTTCTAGAGATATATTGGATATAAATGAACAGTTTGGTGAAAGTTAATGGTTTGGGAGGTGATTTATGTCAAGTACTACCGGTAGTTCCAAAATCGACAAAAGCAGAGACGGTAAAAGATAGCTTGCCAAAGTTATACTTCTGGCATCGAACTAAAAGATTCAACTGACAAGAAATATAAAGTAAGAACATATCTAGTATTCAGCGTCGCTTCTTGCTTCCTGTCGGAAACGAAGAAGAGCATCCAGTAAAAGATAATTTGGCTCTTCCTGAACACTTGGTTATCAATCCCAATGGCAATAGTAGTGCATTTAATAAGAGAAATATTTCTATCATTAGATTATAACGCAATTTGTGCAAATCGCATGATAGAATTAAAAAGATACC
Organism: Nicotiana paniculata; assembly: GCA_005239505.1. Lineage (NCBI taxonomy): Eukaryota > Viridiplantae > Streptophyta > Magnoliopsida > Solanales > Solanaceae > Nicotiana > Nicotiana paniculata. The sequence goes on from ML323994.1 coordinate 36,554, forward strand.
TTAGCTAGCATAAATGAATATGTTGATCAACTTAATAAAATGTTGATTACAAAATTTTATAGTAAAAAAAATACTTTTCAGTTTTGACTCAGCAGAAAATGATACCAATAATTATTATCAAGAAGAATACTTAAATACTTTAATACCAAATAGCCTTTTATCATACATGTTTGTTGTCAAGTTTCTTATTTCTTACATATGTTAGTGTCACCGTATATATAATAGTCTAAGTTAAAATTGATCTTCCATTGTATATAAGTTAATATTAAAGAAAAAAATGCTTGTCATGCTACTGAAAAACTTAAATAAGCCGAACAGCTTATGTAATAGCACACAGATGGTATATAGAAGTTTTGACAATAACGTCATACATGCAAAAATTATGATGTTGGTTAATGTGCTTTTAAGTATATTCTTATCCCTGAATTCAACTTTTGTCTTCCGAAACTAAGGAATATCCTTTTAAATTTCTGTGAAAATAATTTTTAGTATGTTTATACTTTGCAAATATAATAAATAAAGCATAAGGACAACAACAACAACAAAAAAAAAATCAAGTATGTTCCCAACAGGTGGGGTTTGAGGAGGGTAGTCTGTACGCAGACCTTACCCTTACCTAACAAGCAAAGAGGTTGTTTCCAATAGACCATCGGCTCAGGAAGGGTAATAAGAAGAAGAAGAAAGCAAGAAAGGAAGAAAGAGGGAAGAGAAAAGAAAAATGAAAAGATAGAGGATAAGTAGTACCAAATAATAGCAACAAGGAATACAATACCTAAGGCGAACAAAATCACATAAAATAATAAAAATCTAAGAATATGAAGGGACATGCATGCTACTAAGACTATCGGTGAGAAACTAAAAACTACCCACTAACCTTCTACCTTAATCATTGACCTTCACACCCTCCTATCAATGGTCATGTTCTTAGTGAGGTGAAGCAGCGACATGTCCTGTCTAATCACCTCTCCCCAGTACTTCTTAGGCCTACCTCGACCTCTTCTCAAACTAACCATGGCCAACCTCTCACACCTCCTAACAGGAGCATCAATGCTTCCTCTCTTAGCATGTCCGAACCATCTCAGCCTCGACTCGTGCATCTTGTTCTCCACGGAGGCTACTCCCACTCTGTCCCGGATAACTTCATTCTTAATCTTATCTCTCTTGGTACACCTACACATCCATCTCAACATCCTCATATCTGCTACTTTCATCTTGTGCACGTGGGAGTTCTTGACTGGCCAACACTCAGCCCCATACAGCATAGCCGGTCGAACCAACACTCTATAAAACTTACCCTTAAGTCTTATATTGGACTATATTTACCGCGATATATTTTCTTGCACGAACAACTGTAAGTTGTACTTTCAAGAGGGATATCAAGACCAACAACAAGAGTTCTGGTTAAGGTAGAGCAACGAATAAATGAGGAGGAAACATACACAAAAATAATATTGTCCACAAAGAAGTATTAGTTAAGTTACCATTACAATAAATACTTTTAAACTATAGTATATAATTATATAACTAACATGACAAAATTGATCATTTGTGTAAGTTTTGTTGATGTCCTTTATTTTAAATTCATGTACTTTCCTAATGTAATAATAATTTTCGGAATTTAGATAATTGTTGTATTATTATACATAAAATATCTCTCATTAATTAAATTTTATTATTCCTTTATATATAAGTATTTAAATTATCACGTGTCATTATTAACATGCAACACACGTTCATATATGCTAATTATTACTCCCTCAGGTCCACAATAAGTGACCAATTTACTTTTGACATGCCCATTAAGAAAATACTAAATTATATACAAAAATACCTAGTATGACTAAACTACCCTTAATTAAATATTTAATGTGAGGAGTAAGATTTTTTTTTAAGAATATGTACATAAGGGTAATTTTGTAAAAATAAATTAAATTATTTCTTGATTATATAAATAAATACTTATTTTGGACCAAAATAAAAAAATAAATTAATCATTTATTATGTATCAGAGGGAGTATTACGGTGAGAATAAAAGAGAAGTTAGGGAATGGAATGTGTAGGTCGCTTACTTTTTGTGGACGTTGCCATGTGAATTTGAAAACACCAATTTGTATCCCATGTAGGACGCTGCGTCAATTTTGCATTAAAAATGTAAGACTATCACTATGTAAGAATCTTCTTACTGTAGTCTCCATTTTTATTTCTTGTGTGCACTCTTGGGCAGAACTAGAGTGTCTCGAGAGGATTCGGCCAAATTCAGAAGTTTTAGTTCGAATTTTATATTTATTTTAAAAAAATAATTAAATGCATATATAAACTATCAATTTAGAATTCGGTAACTTAAAACGACTAGAATTTTAAATTCATAAACTTTAAATTCTGGCTTCACCTCTGTGTACTAATAGGTATATTTGCCTATATGAAGTCTGACAGCTGAATCACAAAATAATTTAACTTTAGTGAATCATCTGAACACTAATTTGTTGAGATATGTCCAACCAGACTAGCTTAGGAGTCAGGATTCTAATTAGAAGAGTAAAAAAGAAACATATAAAATAGCCAAGAGAATTGTCAATTGACTAGGGTGGCTATATCAATATTCGAGTTAAAATGGATCTAACTTACTCATATAGCTTATCTCATGAATTAAATTGAAACTGGATACGACAAGTCTTAACTGAACAACCATTGATGAGATGAGAATACTACACAACAATTACAATTTGAATTGTGATTCCAATATATTATATATCCACTTGTAGCTCCCCGTTTTAACATGGTCAACAATATGATGTCGATGAAACAAATTTGACCCATGCAGCATTATGTATTACTTCAGATCTTATTACTTTGTCTTACTTTTGTGCTTACAAGATTTATTCGCATAAGTGATCACATCCAACTTTAATCCTAAAAAGAATAAGTAGTTGCTGTAAATATAGTCCGGTCTAAAAGTATGGAGTCGAATCTCACAGGAAATTAATGTTCACTATCACCAAGAAGGCAAGTTCGAACAATTTCTAAGTTATAAATATGAAAATTCTTATGTCTAACTAATTAACTAACAAATTGAAATAGAAATTAACAACTAAAGATATTAAGAGTTGGAGACAAGATTAAGGAGGTCTAGAGTTATGATTTCCCTAATTGCCGGAATCTTTCCCGCTATGTAACCTATAATTTCACATAATTATTCTCTATTGATCGCGAGCATTTCAGGTGTCGTAACTGTCTCCCGAGCAACTACAACAATTTACTAGACATATTCTCCCGAACTACGCTAGCTGGCACAATTTTACCACTCACTATAACCACGTCAAGGCTTTATTATTCCTAAACCCACATTTAAACCTACCGTATTGATTCCTCATATACGTTAGGAAGGACGTTGTTCAACAACTGCCTAAATATGTACTCTTTCCCAAGCAATACATAATAAATAGACACAATCAATTAATGACTATTCAATCAACAAAAATAAGCATGCAGTTGAACAAATAAGGAAATTCAAAAGCTAAATTATATTCAAACTCAACAAGAATTCATCCCCCAAAAGGTTCCATCAAAACCCTAGATAACAAATTAGTTATTCATAATAGTATGCAAAACTACAATACTAGAATTCATGACCAATAATAGAAATAGAGGAAGAAAGAGGGGAAAACGTGGAGTTGAATCCTTCTCCTTGCTCCAAGTGTATTCTTGCCTCCAACGGTGTTGTGTAACCCTAAAGTAGTGTCTCCTCCTCCAAAATTATATAAAAATCATATTTAATGTGTATTTATATGACCTAGATAGGGTGGAGGGTCGTCCAATGCAATCCAATCTCGGATAGGAGAGCTGGAATCCGCGTCGCTGCGCGTCGCGCACACATGAACGCAGACTCAACTTTTTGCAATTTTCTAGTTCGTGAAACGATCCGTACCTTCGCTTCACTTTGCCGTTTTGTGCTTGCAATTGTCTCCTTTGGCACGTCCGTTTTCGTGCCACGCACGAGAATAGACGAGCGCTCAATCCTTCCGTTTTTCTCATTTTTGCAATAATTTCATATCTTTTGCTCCATTATCATTCAACCTCAGTCCTACAAATAAGAAACACATAATGAGCATATTTTACTTTCAAAAACCACGTAAACTTCCGCGACGCATATAAGAATTAATATGAAAATATACTAAAAAATATGCGGTTTTCATCATTTTCAATAAGTAAAAAAGGATTAACGAAATCATGGTTTTTTATTTATTGATTTGGGATCTTGGATGACTTTGCTTTCTCCAATATTCCCATTATATCCATTACTCAATTATTAGCCCTCACTTATTTTGTCGTGTTATGAAAGCAAAGATTTGACTTTTACTTAATTATACTTTTATTTGATTGGTAGAGCAAAACACATACACATAATTAAACAATGGATCTTAAATCAGCAGAATCAAAACTGCAAGGACCAACCCCACTGCTATAATTTGCCTGCTTAATCTTAATATATTCCAACTGTATTAGTTCATAACATTACTCAACTAACAAATCATTTTTAGATTTAATAATTGGTAATATCATAAGCAACTCTCACCACACTGTTGTTTCTATCAATTTACCCATAGTTAATTTCATCTACGCTTATAGCTTTGAAGTGAAACTCTTCTGCAGATCACAATGTAAGCGTGGATTCGATCTTCACCGTCTCTTTCGGCCAGAGCCAGAATTTTTATTAAGGAAATTTAAACTATAAAGTAATAAATTTACGTAGAATTCAAGAAGATTGAACATCTATTATATATATATATATATATATATATATGAAAAATAGTAGAATTTTCTGGCGAAGAAGATTTGGTTANCTTTGCGCGTGTATCTACAACTTTTTAGGAAATCGTAAGTACTACTCCTATATAATATGTTTGTATTATAAAATTAATATATATTGTTTACCTTGAAAACAGTAATTACAATTATATTTGATTGTGTAATTCTAAAAATACGTGATCTATTTTAATACTGGTTGTTTAGGCAGTAGATGCTTAGTGTGAAGTGAGAAAAAGAAATAAGAGCAAAAGGAAACGAGATTACGCAAACCGGGCAACGGAGAGACCGGTCTCGAGGGTGGTCGGAAAGGGCCTCGAGGTCGAGCTTTAGAAGCTTGACAAGGGGCTATCGATAACGGTATAACAGTGTTGAAGGCCTTAAGAATGACCTCTTTATGATCAATAACAAGTAATAAATGATGAATAACTCAAGAACACAATAAATGAGAAGCAATAAATCAATGAAGCAATTGTAGAGAATATTTTGGTTAGAGAGCAGAGGATGTTCTTGTTGTTGTATTCAATATCATGTATGCTACAAAGTGAAAAGGGTCCCCTTTATATATGAGATGAGAGGGAATCCCAAGCTAGTACATATGTAATTATTACAAAAGAGAGATGGCTGATATGACCATTTAATGCCACGGTACGGGCTTGTACTATTTTGTGTACTTTGTCAGCTTTAATCACGTGCCTCTTGAGAGTCTCCCGCCTTATCATGACGGTCTTCGAATCTCGCCCCGCCTCGAGGTATATCGATCCCTCGAAATGCTTCCTCGAAGAGTGCACCTCAGGGCTAAACTTCGGATGTCGCTCCGATACAGTCGAGGTCGAGGCTCGAACTGCTGTAGGAGCCTCCCGATTTTGCCGTATATATATATATATATATACATATATATATATATATATATATATATATATATATATATATATATATATATATATTNTTCCATGTATTTTTCTATTTTATTTTTATTTTTTTTTCACCGCCAAATATACTATTTTTATGAAATTATTTAGGCATCCTAAGAGTTTTGTCAACTTGATAAATAATTTTAGTTATATGATAAATTTGATAAATAATTGAATTCGATTTTTAGACTTAAATTATTTGGTTTTAACATTAACTAATATATATTTTGTTGATTCCAAATTTTAAATATTTAATTATAACTTAAAGAGATTATAATTATGTTACATCGTTCAAATAAGAAAATAATTATATAAGACAATTAAAATTTAATTTATTTAAAGTACTGAATAAAAATGTCTACATAGTTCAAATAAAAAAAATCATAGTTATTTTCATATACTAAATATTAAAATAATTAATATGAAATAAATTATAATTATGTTAAATAATTCTAATATGGAAGGATTAAGAAGCTATTGGCTAAGATAGAGCACCTAAATATTGGTCAGCAATTCCCATATAATTGCTACGTTGACCAAAAAATATATAATGATAGGACATTTTATTATAGCATTCATAAGAATTTGTTAATTGCATCCTTCCTTTGGTAACAATGGCTGCATATGTATAATTTTTACAGCAGATTGTACTTGTTCCAAACGCTTAATGCTTTTTCTCTTTGTCATCCTAGCTTCCGTTAGTAGTCTATACAAGTAAACTTTGATTTGAGTTTAAATTTCTAACTATTAGCATTCTTACATAATTTAAATAAGGAAGGATTTTGATTACCAAAATTTTAGCTAACTTTAAAGTCCCAAGTATTAGAAAAATAACTTAAATTACTATTTTGTTCAGTGTAAAATCTGTTTACTACCCCATCGTAATGAGTATAATCTTTTTAAAACACATATACTATTAATTTTTTTGAATATTAAAATAAAAGTTAAAAAATATAAAATTCTGAAAGATTCAACCTAATTAGCAACTCAATAAAAGAAGAAATCTTGCTCTTAGTGAATATATTCAAGTTAAGATTTATTCTAATTTTGCAATATAAGTTATTAAGCTTTCTTTTTTCGTAACAGCCAAAAAAAAAAAAAAAAAAAAAAAACTCTCGAAAATTTAAAGGTTTTTCTGAATTTTTCCTTAGGGAGTTATATATTCTTGAGTTTATTGTGGAAGGTACAAACAAGAACCAATTGGCAGAAGACATATTTTTTCCTCAGGAGCAAAATGAAAAAATTTCGAGGAAATTTAGTTAAACATGAAAAAGTTATACTTCAAAGGCTCAATTTTGTGATTGGCAAAATTTTAATAGTTAAAATCAATTTGATATATTATAATATATGTGCAAACAAACCAAGAGCGGTCTTCATTATCTTTTTTGTTCTCCCCAATTTTCAAAATAACTTTGCCACATTTTACAAGAGGAGGAAGAAAGCAAACTCCAAATTAGTGACTTGAAACTTTAGTCTCGCCAACATTCGCCATTTGGAAATTCAATTGCAAACATACATGATGGTAACTAAATGAAATGGACCAATATCAATTTAAGAGAAAAAATAAAATATCAAACAAAAGCAAAACAGGAAAATTGACATTGACGATAAATAGGTTTTATGTAAGCGAAAAGAAGACCGTAGATGCCAATATTCTTTCAAGTACTATATCTGAGTTCTACCATCTGTTTATATATTTAAAATGAAGACTCTAGAATCACTTGGATGCTATTATTTTAGTATCCTTTTGAATCTTGGCATTAAAAAATCAGTGCTCAGTTAAAATTCTTTTCTATTTTCAGTATGTTTTTTTTTTTACCGATATAGCCTACCTATTTTGTTAAATTACTGGACAAAAAAAGTAAAAGGCACTAAGTAGCAAAAAGTTTGAATTAATAGTTAGTATGTGAATTATTAATTAAAGGTATAACCGAAGACTAACCCAAGTGATATTTTACTTGGTTAATCAACCGAAGCTAAATAGGCCTTGATGCAATAAATGGCAAGTAAATAAGTACTATATAAACTTAAATTTCAATACAAGATATTTTTAAATATTAGGGCTTCTTACATAATTTAAATAAGGAAAAATTTAATAGGCAAAATTTTAGTTGATTTTAAAGTTCTAAAAATAGAAAGCATTATAATAACTATTTTGTCCGGCGTGTACTTTAGTCTTAAAGGGTGAAAAAGATGAACAACATATCGCTAAGAGCATTCTTGCTTTTAATATATATATATATAAAGAAAACTGACCCGTTACTTATAGTAGAATTTTCGGGCGAAGGAGATTTGATTAAACCTCCTTGCACCCCTAGCTCCGCCAAGGTCTCTTCCCATTCATCTTATGTTATGAAAAAAAATAAAAAAATCAAGAGAAATCACTTGTATTAATCACAAACCATAGTGTTAGAGTAAAATTAGAGGTGGCTCAAGAACATTGGGGCCTAAGGTCACATTATTAAGAGGCATTGAACATTAAAAAAATAATATTAAATATGGGTATTATCACTTCTAGCCCGTGCCAGAAACTATTTACAATCAGTAGCCAAAAAAGTGTATAAAATTTGTATACTTTTTGTATATAACATACAAAATGTATATATATACAAAAAAAATATACAATTGAAGAGCGGCTATCCAATATCATTATCTATTCATGCTTTATAGTTGCCATAGTAGAACTCTGAGAAAATAACAAAGGAATATTACTACTATAAGGTAGAAATTAAAAAGAATCATATTTAAAGTGAAAAATTGATAACTTAATATCAGAATAAAATTAAATTTTTTATTTTTTGAAGGAAAATTATCATAAAATGAAGTCATTATTAATTTTGAAAATGGAGCCTTAAAAATTTGGTGGGCTAAAAGCATTGGTTTACGCTGGAGCCGGCACTGGCAAGTTAATTATTATCTGGTTAAGTTGTTATATTCTGTCTGGTACGTGAACAACAATAAATCGTGTTTCTGAAGCATAAGATGAACTTCTCAGACCACCTGCCTCCCACACTAGCTGCACAAGTAAGGAGCCACACCATTCCTTTGCTACTATGTCCATATATGTGGAAGTTGTTGAGGATTCCTACACCTAAGGTGCAGGGGCTTAGCGATACAGTTCTAGGAACAAAGATAAGAAAAAGAAAAATTGAAAGGGCAGCCGGACTGATACTTTGATAAGCACGCGAAAGTGATGAAGTTGCTTTAACAATAAAACTGTCGCCTCTCTGTTACAGCAAAATTAGATGAAAATTAACTTGGGTTTTCTCCTGCTCTTTCATTTGCTTTCAAACAGAATCATTTAAGATATTACACTTGCGAGATAACGATTTTTGAAAACGTAAATCAAATAAACCTCTGACGTTTCCATTACGTACATGGAAACGCAGGACTACCAAGCCCAGTCAGATCCCCCTGCCTTAGCATGTATAAGAGATGCAACTCTAAAGGATAACTTTGAGGCAAACCACCCAAATCGCCTTTTTAATTTATACTGTTTTGATGAGAAAAACACCATCAAACATCTGTTAGAGGAAGGAATTCTAGTGAAATAGGAGAAATAAATAGTGGTAGGAAAAAAAATCTTGAATGGCGACCAAGTTCTCCATTTTCAAAAAAATTATCAGATCAAGTATAGCATTATAAGCTGATTAAAGTGTTGATCTGATGTCAACCAGTAACCATAGGTAATTAATCAAATTCTAAATGATGAATGATAGCACCTACCCCAGACCCAAAATAAATGTAGACCTCCCACACCAAGCCCCCTTCCAAACAGAAAATGGAAAACGAAATATGTTACTTATCTACACAGGGACCTAAGGCTGTCAGAGTGACTTCTGAATCTGTTGGAATGGAACGACAACAAAATCGGAGCTCCTTGCCACTGTGCAAGAAGATTACCACTCGTAATGCATAACCACCTACCTGAAGATACTAAACTGCCATGTACATGACCGAAGCGTAGCAATTACCCCGTCATCCTTCCATCATCCTTAAGATACGCTGTATATAGACTCAAATTTGTAAGCAACACATTCCCAATCGGTGTTGTCCAGTTGATGTCGATCAGCCAGTCTGCAACGGGAAAAAGAGATCACAATACAGGTAAGCCACATCCAAGTTCATTTCTGAATTTGTCAACTGACCAATAAATCAACTAAGCAGGAAACCTCTAAGTTATAAACTTGACCGCTTGAACCATCCAGTTTACGTAAATTAGGCATGCATGATGATGGTTCTCCAGAATTAAATGTTTGATTATTACTTGAGTGGAGCAGCTCTGGGACAGGTTGTGCAACTAGAACACCCCAAACTAGGGAATTAGAAAATAAGAAAACAGATATTCAAGGCAAACAAGTACCGAAAGTTTCAGTGGTAAAAGTGCAAATATTTGAGCATGACACAAACCAAAATCACCTATATATTTTTGTCCATCAATTTGTTAACAATCTATGGAAGCAGGTTCTTTCTAGGACATTCAGAGGAAACTGCAGACACAGAGCACAAAAGTGCGAAACATATGTACCATCAAATAGTAAGCTTTAAGCAACTCAGCAAATTTAGACAGAACTATGCTATCCTAGAACTTTTCCAGCAACTTCATCTGAAGGAAACAAATTTCGATAGATCAAATAACATAATTCTCATAACTAGAAAAAGCCGTGAATAAGTGAGTAATCCAGTTGTCATCTTAGCAGTTCCGACTGTATCTTACACAAGCAAAGACAAACAGGCACCCCCAAGACAAAGCCAAAGAAAAAAATAAAAATAAAAAAGAGTCGGAAATACTTACATTTACATGGAAATCACAGGATGATCAAATATAAGCAATTTTCGGGGAAGCTGCAAAAGGGAAGCTTGTCTCAACCAAAACCAAATCCTTCATTAGCCTCATGGATAGCCAAAAGCAAACGTTCTTGAAGCTGTTCCTTGGAAGTATACTCCGGTATGTCAAGTTGGTTGAAGCTGGAGGGAAAAAAGAAAAGTGACGGTAAGAGCCACTATTGCTAGCTGAACTATCACCAGGATGCATCTACTCGATTACAAGTGAACTACTGATAAGAACATAATAAGTTCAAGCCCCAACCAGGTATGTGCAGATGGAAGCCGCTCAGGAGCTCCATAAGCCTTGTGAATCTGAAATCTCTGAGGGCCAGAAATCCCTTGCAAAGCCTTGAAACCTTCCAAAGGAACCTAAGGCCAACAGCACCCACAATTAATCTCAAAGAAGATATTCACAAAAATTTGCAGTGAATGCACTCCTTAAAACATTCAAAAGGGCATGCAGAACTCCGAACCACCAAACAAGGGGAGGAACTTTTTTTTTTTTTTGTGTGCGTGTGTGGGGTGTGTGTGTGTTGGGGGTTGGGGNGGGGGGGGGGAGGAGGAGATGGAAGGAAGAATAAGGAGCAGACACAAGCAGGAAAGAGATACAGAATCAAAATTAGCAGAATTCAGGAGCGCATGTAACAGAATTCATAAGCACCTGAATATTGGTTTAAAAAAAGTGGAGCTTTTCTCAAGAAAAACTGACTTTTGCTACAAGATTAGCTTGTACTAGAATGGCTAGGAGGGAAGGAAGTAGAATGCTTGTCCATGGGGTTCTGTGGGATTGGATCCGCACATCTATAGAAACAAATTGTATCACACTATCACCTCTTAGCAGATTCTATATGTTACTGAAAAAAATCTCGGCTAATAAAGAAGTGGACATCAAGAAGCAAGAGGTACCACTGACCTTGGATGTACCAGTCACAAATTGCAGAAATCTTGCCATGTCTTCCTTGCTAAAACCTTTAACGACCTCCCAAAACCATTGAACAACAGTAGATGCTGCTGTATATCCAGTATATTCAGAGTTGGCCTTCAGATCTTCCACTGCATACAGAATCATGATAAGAAGCTTCATAGGAAACAAATGTAGTGTATACAGAAAGCAATGGTGGAGAACCATGTCAACTTACTATCAATTTCTGGAAGACCACTTATCAAAAGTTCAAGCTCTTTATCATTGAAAATGGAGATAAGTTCGCGTGGTACCAATTCATTGAAACCTTCAAGGAATGCATTTATTTGAGGGCGAATAGCATTTGTCAGAATATGGTCAGCAACGAGATCAACATACTCGTGCTTTGTCTCTTCTGTCACCCTTATATTTCTTCCTCCAGGTTTAAGCTCATAATCAGTAACCTAACTCATGCAAAAAATAAAAAAAGATACTTTAGATATTACCTCAACAGAGTAATCTGACTTGCACATTTAAACTTTTAAGGGAGAATCAAAAAATTTATGCATTAGTACCTCTGTTTTCTCATAAAGAATGAGTTTTTCCTCATCTGCATCCATGCTGAAAGTCAAATCTGGTATATCACTCACATCATTCTGGTAAAGGAAACCCAGATACCGTCAGAAGTTTCTGGATGAACTAGGTCATTTAACAAATTATTGCATGTTTATGATATCTCACCTCCAGCATCCACTTCAAGTTCTTATAGTAATCAGGATCGACAGCCTCTATATCATGATATGTGACCTTTACACCGAGGATATGTTTGTAGAACGACCGGGTAAAATAAACATCCAGCAACTGCCCATCGAGTAGTGCTTTGGCAACCTACAAAGTGTATCACGTCAAAGGCTTGAGATTAAGATGTGAAAAGTATATATGCTACAAGGATAAAGTCATAGCTTTGGATTTGAAAAGGAGTTCTTGAGTCCTACCACGCGGCCTACAAATTTGAAATATGAAAGATGTTCAGTTTGATAAACTGAATTCGGATTAGGTTGGAAAGTCGCATTATTCCCGACAGTTGTAAACAGCAAAGCTCCTTTGTCAAATATGACCCTTGATAGCAATTGATACCACTCTCTAGTCAAACCACCAGCATCAATACCCTCTTCACCTTGAAAATGCACATTTAACCGTCCTTTCAGGTCTTGACTGGGTCGCATACGCAACTGATTATAAGAATCCTCCAACACATAAGCCCGCCGAATACTAATTCGCAGAGGACCTGAGAGGTGCTGTTCATGCTGCTGCCTTATTCTGGAGCGAAAATAAGCTCTTTTATTGTCAAAATCAATGAGCCGCGGGGCTTTCAGCATCACACAAAGTGATTTCTCCAGTAAGCCAGGGTTCTGCCTGACAAAAGCATTAAGCAAGCGTCGGTGCTTTTCCGTAAATCTTACAAATGTTAAAGCGCCATCTACTCTTTTATGTGAATCCCCAGTAGACTTGGAGGACAACTTGACTGAAGTACCAGCTAATTCTTTCACCTCTCTTGCAGTTGCATTGATATGATCTTGCTGCATAATAGAGATGTTTGCCTGAAGCTTCTCACACAAAACAAAGAAAGCCTCAATAAAAGGTAAGAGTCGCTGAGTTCCAGGAGGCAATGGAGAAGATACAGAAGAAGCACCATGTGTATTCTCCCCGATATTAGAACTTGACATAACTGAAGAAGAAGTGCTCTGTGTGAGCTCTAACTCCATGGTGCCAACACATTCACTCAGCTCTTCCCATAATGGTTCCAGTGAAACATTTAACTTCCACATGATATTATGCTCATCATGTTCCTCCTCTATAGATGTGTCCGCATTGCCAAGAGCGCAAGCTGTACTTAATGAACTAAGTGTTTGCAGTACACGAAGAACTGCAGCTCCAGCCATGGATCCAGCACTCAGTCCAAGCATTTGTGTATTCTTAAGTGTGATAAGCTCCTCTACAGCTGACTTGCTCAGCCTTTGAGTCAACTCTGAAAGTTCTGAAATGAAGAACTTGCGATGGGGAGCAGCAACTATGGCTAGCTTCTTCAAAACCTCGCCAGCAAGCATGTAAACTTTATCTGATAGCCTAGAAGATATACATTATATGTCAAATAGTTGCAACACAACATTTATCTTTCAGGGGTGAAAAGGAGAGATAAATTAAAAGGAAGACAAAATGAAAGATCACAAATCACGAACAGATAGAAATATAAAATATTTAGGGCAAATCAAGGTGCAGAAAATTTTGAGCACAATAAGTACCCTTCATGACCAAGAAGACAGCAAAGATTGTGCAAATCAGACTGTGGCAACTGCAAGAAGATGTCACGAATGTTTAGGCTTCCGTTGCCATTAGATGCAGGGTTGGCAGAACCAGTGCTGCTATCAGCTTGATGGGACTTTATGTCTGGCAATCCAGGATCTTTTTGTAGATCACTCATAGTTTCATTGCCAGCAGGATTATGAGAATGGTCCACTGTTTCTTCAGAATGAGACTGACACTCCATCTTGGAAGCCGCAGTATAGACAACTACTCGAAGAAGGCCCATGATCTGCACAGTACGTGCAAGGAAACAATAAATGTATCTGAGCTAACTGTCCCAAAGGCCCTAGATTTCAGTAGTATGAAACGAAAGACGCTTGACTATAACCTACCTGTTCAAGATGTGCAATGCTGCGCAAGAAAAGTGGTCGATTCAAGAGCTTGAGAAACAAAACCAATGGAACATCCCCCTTGTGAGAGCTTCCAAAAAGATCTAAGGGATCTCCTCCAACAATTTTCTCCTTGCCTTTGTCCCTCTTTTCCGAACACTTTACATCTGACCACTCTGAAATAATCGAGAGCTCAAAGTAGAAAAGAAGACTGGCGACCGCAGAGTGGTTGGTGGCGAGGTAAGTTAAGATCTCCAGAATCCGACGCAATACGAGTGGAGGAAGTCCTGGGAAATAACTTAATTGGTTAGCAAAAGACCATACATAAACACAGACCTCCAACGTCACTTTAGAAGAGACAGATACCATCAAACAGTTGTGATCGGCCATAAACAATATTCGACTGACAGCCATAAAGCCTCTGTGAATTAATGGTTGTTAAACCACCAACTGCCCCTCCAGTCTCAGGCTTGATAGCTTCAAGAAGAAGGTGGACTAGAACTGCTCTTGTACTACTATGAGCACACAAATTCAACAAGAGTCTCTGCAAGAGACCTTTCCCAAGAGGCTGAAAACAAAGATGGAATGGGTCAGTTACATACGTTCAACACTTAATGTAAGATAAATAGACCAAACAATTACAACACCAACTACAACTCTACAGAAGCAAGCCTATTGTCCAAAGATAGAAGCATCTTCTTTATAAAGCCAGTTGTCCCATTAACGCGAAGCAATTTACCTGTGCTAATCTCAAGAGGCGGATCAATGCTTTCAAGCCGTTAGCATCTAAAAGTGGCTCGCCTTCAAGTTCCTTCAACTTCAAACTCTCTGAAAAAGAAGATGAAGCCCTCCGGCCGATTGTAACACCCACGCCCCTGTCCATAACTGTCTGTCTGTCAAATCCCAGACCATTTCTCCGACCGTGAAGCCTGTGGCTGCCTCCAAACAAGCTGCGTGCTTGGTAGTGACTCATAGCTCTGTCCCGAAGCATTTGCGCTTCAGCGAGTAATGGAGATGGCAATGCTGACAAAACAGCTTCGGATGATGTTAACAGCACCTGACAAACACCCAAAATAAGCATAAATAAAATGTTAAAATATTCAGAGGAACAGGAGAAAACACTCCAATCACAGACCTCTTCACGCAGGTCAGCTGGAAATGTAGCTATGATTGAAGCATTATCCATTTCCACAGGCTGACCTTCAGCCTGCTGTATGACTCTTTGAGCACGTTGCTGGGCAAGAACTTCTGCTTGAATATCTGGAGGAAGAGCAGCTAAAAACTCCGGATCAATATCTTCAGCTGCCGGTGCTGTATAAGTTGGAGGTTGAGCCTGAGCCTGCTGCGATGCAAGAACCTCCGCCCGAAGATCTTCCGGAAGTGCTTCTAAAAAGGTCGGATCTATAGCATTTGCAGTAGAAGCTTCATTATTCAAACTAGTTTCATCAGTTTGACTAGCATCTTGAACTTCCTGAAGGTTCTGAGTCACTGATGGATCCTCAGGCAGAACAGGTAATGGTTGGTCATTCCCCCTTTCTGGTTCTGCACCATGCATATGTATATCAGCATCCTGAACTAAGGAAACATGGTGAACTCTGGAGTCCAGCATTGGTTCCCCAGAAATCAGCAGTGGCTCATCACTGGCATGACTATCTGTAACTCGGGTTGGGTCATTGCCTACAACAGTCGAGGTCACATTGCATATGTTCACAACCCCGTCAGTGGTCCTATCATGCATCACATCGCTTTCACCTTGTATAGATGACACAGCATAACCTGTAGTTCCCTCTATGTTGTCACTTGGATTTGCATTTCCTTCCTCAATCACCATGCTGCCATGACCATTGCTTGTCCTGTCTGAAACTACATTTTCCATAAGATCAATAGCTTCGGGGAATTCACCAACCTGATCAGCAACAACCTCCTGATTGTTTTCCCTTTCACAAGACTGAACCTCAACTGGTTGATTGGATTCTTGTCCACTATTGTTATGGAGATCATCATTCTGTTGACCAGCGGTGCTATCACCCTCAATCTGCTGTCGACTCTCACCAACTACAGGTATGTCCTGCTCTCTCTCCAATAATCCAACAGCATGTGACAGCCTTTCAGGAGGATTAGTAGCTGGAGCAATTCTGTTTAGTTGACAAATGAACTGCTCTTCGACCATCTGTGCAATAGCAGCAGACTGACCACCTGCTTGTGGTTGACCATCATCAGTCCACCTACCATCACCAGGCCTACGACCTGGAACATGTAGAGACTCCAAACCAACAGAAAAGTCAGCCAAAGGTGGGGCTGCTGCACCACTGAGTCTATCACTGAAAAGGCTGGACGGCGCACTATCAAACGAGAGTACTGGAGAATCATAGGTGTAGAAACGAGCTACATCCAGCCTACCAGCAGATATTGCTTCTGAATCCCTGGACGAGTTCCCAAGAGATGACCAGACAGAAGCAGAGTCACCAGACTGTGATGGCCTCAAGAGAAGAGGATGTTGCAGACCAGTAACTTCAGTAGCAGAGTGTTCTAGGGAATTCCTAGTTGGCTGACGGCGACGCTCAAAGCCAAAGGTTCTACGTAGACCAAAAAGGTCATCAACGTTCCACCCTTCAATTGTCTCACCTCCAACATTAATAAGCCCACCTCCTGTTCCAGGTTGCCCTAAAACTTGCAAATGGTCAAGGCCATCCAAGGCTTCCCTCCACCTAACCTCAATGACTCGATTTTCATGAAACTCATCATCCTCTTCATCAACCATGTCATCATTATATTCGCCTCCCAGGCCAGTATCATCATGCTCTTCCCCATCAGTATCAGCCAGAGACATCAAGCCGGTGCCATCTTCAGCGATATCTTCATCCTCATCCTCGCCTTCATCATCATCCTCGTCATCCTCGCCGTCATCTCCCATATCATCATCTTCTTCTCGCATTTCATGATGTTCCCTATTCTCAACGTGGAAACCCATCCCAATTTGCTCTGTGCCATTCAGAACACCATTATCTTCCATTTCATCACGCATGTAATCCAACCCAAGCTCGAGAGGAGGATTGCCTGCAGTTGCTTCTTCTTGCTCAGTTCTCATTTCTTGCTCCATGGACGGATTTGCAGTCACATTCTCATTGCTGTGATTCTGAGAAGTACTAGCCGGCAGTTGCCCTGCACTTGAATTAGGGACCCCCTGCTGGCTGTTTCCAGTTTCACTGACCTCTACGTTCGGAAAGGCTGATGTTGTATTCACTTGATTATCCGACCCACCATTAAGGGCATTTAATTTTTTCTTGGTCACAGAATCAGTTTTAAAAAGTTGCTCACTAGCATTGGCAGCCCTTGTTAGGCTTTCCAATGTTTTAAGAATCAGATTCACAACTTTCGGAGCATCAGGGTGATCCAAGTCAATTGCTTGAAGGACACCAGACAAGCACTGCACCAATCCTCCATCTATCATGCTTTTGGCTATATCTGGAGAACAGCCAGAACCAGGTAAGTCGCCTGCTGATGAATTCTTGGACAAAATGGAATATGCAAGATCAACAAAGGCAAGGACTTTTTTATCTGGCAATAAACTGCCACAGGCAGAGTTGCTTTCAGACTTCACAAATGAAGACAAGGCTTTCACAAGTTCATTAATAACCCTCCTACGACCTTCACTAGATCGACCAGACAAAACTACCAGAAACCATGAAGCTTTCTCAGACAGCTTGTCTCTCCATTCATCAGGGCCTGCAGATTTATCCATAGAAAGAGGAAGAAGCCGTTGCAACACATGATGGATAATACCACCATGACCAGGATTCTCCGGCTGATGGGATCCCCGAAGTTGACACATTTCCAGATCCCTTCTCAGGATAACCCCAAGAGCATGTACATACATCATAAGAATGTCACTCAATAATTTGAGTACAAAAGTCACCTTAGCAAGCCCTGCTGATTTCTCCGACACCCTGTCAGACTGAATCTCCCGCAACTCATCCACCTTAAATTTCCCCTTTACTTTGACTGTAGGCTCATCAATATCCATAGCACAGGCGTTTCCCACACAATCGTCTTGCATTCTCTGTGTAGGAAATGTTGCTACTATTTCAAGAAGATGATCAATAACCTGAGAAATATTTGCAGGGATCTTTTTGTGGCCTTTCGAACACTTCCCTGATCCATCCTGGGCCTTATTTTCAGAAATTCGTAGGCATTCATTAGAAGCTCCAAACTCAACAGATGTTTTACCTTTCTCTCTCTCCTTGTCTTTTTCTTTTGACAAGACAATGATAGATCTCCCTCCAGATGATTCCAACTGGCAAACTGCAGCTGCAGCTTTCACAAATACTCCAGGGTCTCGACATATTACAGGTGCCATTGATGTTAAAAATGTTTTAACAGAAGTACGACCAGCATGACGACTTCCACTAAGAGTCTGCCGTATCTCCATCTCCATGGCTGTTTGCAGGGTCTGAGGATCTTCAAGAAGATGTCTAACAATGGCAGATGCCAAGGTGTCATATCCAGGGAAGTAACAAGATCTTGGAAGACCAAAAAGAGAAGTCATTCCACCATTTTCAAGAAACTGAATGGCAAGAGAATGTGTCTTTGTCAAGCGTGCACACAGCTGAAGGGAAGCCTGCATAACCATGGGTGGTGCATGTCGTTTAACCAAGTCATAAGCTATATCAAGCACACTACAACTGTCCTCTATACTCAGATAACCTGTAGGTTTCCCAAATATTTTCTCAAAACCAGTGAATGATTCATCATCCTGGGAGACTAGAGTTGACTTCTTCTCAATAACTGCTTCAGGAACTTGGGATGGGAGATGCTCTTCTAAAGATTCTGGTAAAGATGCGGCTATGACTCTTTCAGTGTCATCACTGGAGATTTTAGGCCTGGTTTGCAACAAATTAAATAAGATTAGAAGCAATGCGCTGATGCATCTAGGAGCCATAATCTCATTTTCAGCTCTAGCCTTAAACTTCATCAATATTTCAAGAACTACAGAGACAATATCATTCTTCGCCGCAATTTCCCGTATACTTGCATCTTCAGAGAGAAGCAATGCTAAAGTATGTGATATCATACATAAGGCACCAGTGTCTCTTGAAAATTCCAGCTGGCAATCTTTCAACTGTTGAATAAGACATGAAATCACTATTGCACGATCATCTCCTTTGTTCCGATTGCAAAGAGTCACAAGTAAATCCATTAAGGGAAAAGCCATGGAGTCGGTGCTCTGAAACAGCTTAATTGTTGCAGCAAGGACATCTTCAACAGGTGGTGGCTTAGTTTGTTGCTCTTCAGAAAGAACATCCACCGATCTATCAACATTGTCAGCTTTAGAAGTCTCTGACGAATTCCCAAGTGACAAAGCTAGTGCACGAGCCAACTCATCATCTTCTTGAGCAGGATCTTCAGCATGACTGAACAACCACTCCATGGCCATCTCCACACTGTTTGTTTCTACTCGTCTTAGTGCCTCCTCAGCTCTTGCTCGTGAAAAGCCCATTTCAACAATTGTACCAATAGTAGACTCATCAGGTGGAGGAGCAATAGCACGTGGGTTTGCAGAACCTGATGACCCATTGCGGTTTCGTTTCACATCCCCAGCACCACAGTAGATGTAATTTATAAGCATAATAATAGAAGTTATAAACCCTGGATTGCAACTGGGGAACATTTGATGGTTCCAAATGGGAAGTATAACATCCAGAACCTGAGACTGCAGCATACGGACAAACACTTCTGGGTCTCTTGGAACAGGAAATAACCCAATAGACAAACCGACTGCAACTGGCTGAACAAGGAGCTGCGCTTGGGATGTTGAGGTTGGAGACAACAGTAAAGCCGAATTGACAAAATATTCAAGCAAACGGCAATAACTCTGCAGTGTATCAAGAAGCCACGAACAGTGAGATAACTTGTTTTCCTCCCCACTATTTTCAGGAACCATTCCAGATGTCGGTACAGAATAGGGAAGTGTCCACAACAACTGACTGGTTGCTTCAAATGTTGTCAGAAGCTCCTTAAAGGTTCCTTGTGCATAGAAATTATTGATCATGGATGCATAACAGCTACGCCGCCTGGCATCAAATGTTAGAGATACCATATCAACCACAACCTTGCCAAGATATCGACACTTGACAGAAGGTGGTATATCAAGCACATCAGCATCTGGATATCCTGAGAAACCAAGAGCCTCGAGAAAAACTTTAGCTAAGGCAGTTCCTATGCTCTTTGAAGCTGCACTTAGAGATCCAGTTTCAGTTCTCCGACGATTTGGAGATGTAAATCCTTTAACAAGAGCCACAAAGAAAGAACGCATGCTAGAAGCAAGCTTGTTCAGATTTTCTAAAACCAGAACATCAGGAGTCTTTTTCTTCATCTCCTGGATGCTACTCTCCACTACACTGGGAGCAACTTCAGAATCAGCTTGTAAACTTTCCAAATGCCTACTGGTCCTTCCACCACGAATCCGTGCTATACCATGTCTACTACGACGATTAAAACCTTCACTTGATCGAATTACAGAAAGAAACTCACGTTCTACACCCCATTGAGAGTGAGAATTATTCCTGATAGAAACAGGATTCATGTATCTAACTGAAGGAATATTAGTCTCCTCATCACTATCTCTACCTCCCATATTGGAAGAACCTGCTTCTACATTTTGAGGCTCTACTTCCACGTTCTGTTTCTCATCCACCTTAGAATCACAGGATAAGGAGATTTGCCAAAGTACTTCCTTATACGCTCTCCCAAGATCCTTTAAGACATCGGCATCTGCAGTTCCTAACTCAGAAACCACAGTAGTACTTCCCTTCAATAAAGAATTGGAGAGAGATAAAATACCTTCAAGACTTGAAAGGTTCTTCAACACAGTTATCCTCTTAGCAGACTCCACCTTTACAAGCTGTGATCCTCGAACTTCAACTATAAGTTCATTCGTTAACTTCAAATGTTCTCTTAAAAACAAACAGACTGCACGAGCAAGAGAAGCAGAATGCTGTGGAGAGAAATTCTTAAATGCAACAGATAAGGTCTGACCAACAGAAATAGAAAGTGGCAGGGCAGGCAAAGTGAATAGCTGCAGAACAGCTTCAATTCCTTTCTTCTCAACAAAAATACGGCATGTATCCGAATTCTGAAGAATTGTTTCAAGGAGGCGAGCAGCATTGCTTATACATTCAGGAAGAAAAGACTCGATGTTTGGTACCAAAGAATCAGAAGATGGTTCGGCGTGCTCCAAACTTTTAGCCTTTTGTGAGTCTTTCTCAGGCAAAACCACACCTTTATCCTCACCTTCTGTGTCCATGGGAACAGGGTTAGAAGAGCTAGGACTTTCAGCTGAGGGTGAAATAGCTTCTGGAACAGATCCAAGTTTTGCAATCTCCTTCAAGATCTCGATCATCATTTCCACTCCAGGTCCACGCAGTGATGAGGTATGCCGCATTAGTTCATCAAGGCCACTAGACAAAGATCCAGTGGTATCTCCACTAAGGGCTCTGACATATGTTTTTGAAGTGAATATCTTTACAAAACACCTCAAAGCATCGCGATCTCTCACAGCCTGAAGACCATAGCTATTCAAGCACAAAGCATCTAAACACTGAGGTATGCAAGTTATAGCTTCAGCAGAGCAAAAAACTCCATCGATAATAGCATCAATGAAGGCGGAAGGAAGACCAGCTGCTTGCAATACAGGGAAGCAGGTGGGATCTTTGTGAATAAGATCACTCATCACTGTTGCAGCAAGATGAAACACCCCTCCACCAAAATCCTTAGCTCTTCTGAAGATTATGCTCAAGCATTGAGGCAACAAACTCTCCTCTGAACCATAAATACGAGCAGTGGTTCCAGGGGCATAGGTTCCCAGAGATATGGCACGTAGTAAAGCTTTCATCAGTAACCGCCGATGATAAGCAACCAACACATCAGAATAAAGAGCTTGTGTGCTGTCTAGCTCAGAAGAAGTACCAGCAACTATCTGAGAACCACTGAAGTCAGGACTGTCAAGATCAATACTAGCACTAGGCATCTTTATACCATTTTCAACACGAGAAACTTCTATGTTAAGGCGTGCTATGGTATCATCCAAACCTCCCAAATCTCTGAATAGCGCAGCAGCTGGATTACTATAATCCATGAATGCCTCTAGAACATGAACAGCCATGCTAACTAAATGCAAGTGTTGAGGATCCGTATCTTTAAGTAAAGGTAGAAGAGTAGGAATAAACCCAGCTTCTCGCATGGCTGAGCAACCAGATGAAGATGAGACCAAAATCGTAACAAGAGATAACAGAGCTTCAGCAAAAAGAACAGACCATTTTGACGAATTACTAACAATAGAATCAATGGCCTTTTGCATAAGGCTGGAGAGAATACCACGATGCCCCCCAGATGTTACGGCTGTCAACACACTTGGCTGGCGTGACCGATCTTGACAGAGAGCAACCAAGGAAACAAGAGCCAAAATTCTAATCTTCTCAGGAACTACGTCTTCATAGCTCAATAAGGTAACCAACTCATTAATGAACTCTGGTTCAGTGTTGAAGAACGAAACCAAATCATCTGAATCACTGCATGCTTGAACAAGAACTATAAATGCATAGAGGCGTATGCAAGTGTACTGTTGTCGAGAAGCTGGAGAACTGAAGGCCCTAGCATACCGCAATCTTGTCAAAAGAGGAAATCTCAAACTAGGAGGGACTTTGTACTGTAAGACTAAATTGTTTAAAAGTTCCAAATCTGATTCTTGTATGCTGTCAATGTTGGGCAAATGGATGGTCTGTAAACCAGCGGGGGCAGTGGGCTCATCTAAAGATTCAGTCACTGCATAGAATTCAAAATGCAAGGTGCAACCTAACTCATTAGCACTTGAATCAGAGCGGTCCTGCAGAGCACACGCAATTAACCCAAGGCCTTCTTCCTTTCCACCCCAACCCTGTGCAAGGGCGAACAGCTTTGAATTAAGAGAAGCATCTCTAATGACGTATTTCCCTATTGTTTTCTTCAAAAAGGCAGCCAAAGTTTGCAAGCACGCCTCAACCACATCTGCATCGGTGGAAGCAAGCAAAGCTGACAAGTGATGCTGCAGCACCAGGGAAAAGAAAACAAAAATTCAAAATACTATAAAATTTCATAAAGTGTGTAAGAAAGTTATTAAAAAACAGAAAGATGATAATATAGTTTTACCGGATCAAAAAATGGAAATGGAACGAGTTCTAAGATATTAAGACACATTATTTTATTCAGAGTAGATAGCAACTTCCTACATCTTAATGTCAGTTCAGAAACTAAACCATATCCCCCTTTATGCATATAAGTTTATCAAGAATACACCTCAAAATGTGCCACTTCTAACCCATGTAAAGCCACTTTAGCCTTTTATCTTAAATATGGTGGTGTGCGGGCCAGCTTGTGTGCACCTCAATTATTCCACCGGTCCCTGCTACCTCCCACCAGTGTAGGTACCGGGTAACTATGTCCACCAAGGCATGGGCAGAGTAAAGCCACTTTACTTTACAACCCCTTATCTTTGCACACACTGTTCTCATGGGATGCGTTAAGGAAAAGACTGATAATTAACTCAAAGAAACTTAAAGATAGGAAAGAAAACTGTCCTCAAACAGAAACCAGAATATAACAAGTCATCCACTTTCAAGGAAATAGAGCAGGGAAACATTACCTTCTGTTGTTTATTCCTATCAATGACAAGAAAAGACTAACCGGCTCGCTAATGTCTTTAAACTTCACAGCTTATTTTTTATAAAGTAAAGAATTTTAAACTTCACCCTTTCTTTTTTGATAAAAATTTCACTGCTTATATCCTTGTATGATGCCATTCCATGATTTAACTCCATTTTTTATTTACTAAAACCATATATTTGTTATTGTCATGAAAGTCCCTAGGGACACCATATTTTCTGTTCAACAAAAGCACCTTCCTCTAATCCGACTTTTGTCCATTTTGATAGTGAAATTTGAGTTTGTAAAGTATAAATATTTGACGACAGATGTATTAAATTATTTTGTTTTATATCCTTAGAAGAATGCTGAAGGTTGTGCTTATAGCATTTAACACTAGGGGAGGAAATAAAGATTCAACAGTACACAAGCTCCGGAAGGAGAACGCCCAAGGCTTCTTCTTCTTCTTCAGAGAGGAAGAGAGGGAGAGAGGGAGAGAGAGAGAGAGAGAGCAGAAGAAACTAAAATCATATGATTTAATTCAAAAAGAAGACAATTCGACAAACAAGCTCAGTACAACCACCATCACCTCCCCACTAGCCCTTTATTCTATTTACCCTTTTTTTTATCTATCTCTTAAACACTACATAGAATAAACGCCTTTATGCCCAGAGGTCCCTACCAATTAAAACTAGCCTCTGGTACTAAGGAAGCACGCTAACTTCGGATGCTGACACACAGATAGCTAGGTATATGCCAATACATATATTCTTTTTGCACATTAAAATCTGGAACAAAACAAAAAGAATGGCTTTAAGTATATCTTCAGGTACCTCATATGAGCTGTAGAAATGCTTATTTGTGCAGTTCTCCAATATTATCCTTATAACACGAAGGACCTGGAGAACAGCTTCCCTTGGGAATTGAGAATCGGATTCCAAAAAGTGGTCATCAAGTTGCAAATCCTTCCTAGTCTTAATATATTTCTCAAAAAATGTATCAAAGTGAATAAAGAGATCAACCCAATGATAAAAATCTCCCTGCATATACATGAATAAGAAACGGGAAAATAGATTAAGAAAGGAGAAGAGGCGCAAAAGGGGGAATAGTAACAGCATGTATGAAATGAAATCTCTATAGTACCTTATCAAACTCCCAAACAAAACTTTTCAGGGGTTCTTCTATATTCTCTAATGGAGTAGCAGTGACGCTACTGATAAATGATCGGATCTTTGGAGGCTGAAAAAAGAAAGGAAAATCAAACGTGATCAGCACATATTTAAACTTCTTTTAAGCAGTATATGTTAAACATAACACTAGCAACTTTCAAACAAATATCACGAAACCAACCATGAAATAGTGTGCTTCAAGAGGGTGTCTTTCCCTATATTACTCAACAAAATTTTGAAACTTCTATAAATGAAGCCTGACTGAAGCACCTTAATAAACAAACACCAATAAACTGTACTTTGGAAATATTTTTTTTAAAGGAGCTTGAAGATACAAGTATCAGAAGATTTTGAGATGTTAAGTCAGAAATTCCACAGATAAAGCTCGACGGACCTGGCCATGCAACTTCTATGATTAGTAAATTGCTCCAGTCATTTTGGAAGTTTAAGATGCAGATATCTAAATTCATATAAGCAATCACACAACATGTGTCTCCTGCCAAACAAAATATGGTCTTCAACCTTGATTAACCACCATCCAAGTATCAGGGATGCATGCCTTACAGAAAACACTTTAAAAAATCTTCACTTTACCAGAATATACACTAACAAACACGACTAAATTGTCTTCCCTGGGGTCCTAGATTATACTAACACAAACTAGATTAATCTCGGTGGTGAACAAAACATTCCCCCTTGCCAGTGAAAGAAATAGTTGACATGAAAAACAAATTTCTGCCAATTACCACCAGTGGTGGAGCCACAGCCAAGAACAAGGTTCAATTGAATCTCCTACTGCGCAAATAGGGCAAAAACAATTTTTTCCATATGTATATAAACTTTTGAATTCCCTTGACATATTTTAGGCTTCAAGTTTGAAACTTTGAATCCCCTTGTTAAAATTTCTGGCTCCACCACTGGATTTAGGGCGGTATTGACCCGGTCACAACACCTGTGTCTGTAGCAAGATAGAAAACCCCCTCGGGCTCCAACCACTTGTGAGTGTCAGCTCCGTAAAACCATAAGCTTTATGCCATATCAATCAATCAACTGCTCCTAACTAAATGAAATGTCTATATCTATTTAAAGCTTATAACATATAATCAGAATTTCTAACATGTACAATTTAGATTAAATAAATTCTTAGCAATAAAAATCAACTCTTGATGTCTAAAAAGCATCAATTTTATATAAGCATGCTCGATAACTTCAATCAATTTACGTCGAATCAGTATGATCAGAAAATTAACACACACACACACATATATATATGACTAACCACTTCTACGGCCCTCCTTCGCTTTAACTTCATCTTAATATCAAACAATTGATGAAACCATTTGACAAAAATCGATCCAATAAATCAGTAAATTCAAGAAGCTGAGGGTTTGAAACGATCAAAATTAGTATATCCTAAAAGAGATTGAATTTGAAATGAGGCAATGAGGTTTTAAGGAAGATCGTGCGATTTCTAGGGTTTTTGGGAAAGGGTTTTTGGTTAAAACGATTGGTGAGTGAGGATCGCGGAGAGATAGAGGAGAATAGAGAGAAATTGAAGAAAGATAGGAGAGCAATTTTATTTTATTTTACACAAATAAGAGCTGTGGAGTCTTTGCCACTTGCATCTATATATATAGGAATGCCAAGGATTTTGAGAATAAATAGGGGAAAAATTCCTTTTTCAGGTGAATGTGGATAGAAGGTGGCAAATATTAAATTAATTTCATATAAATAGGGGTAGGAAAATTTAGTTTGAAAATAAGTGATGTTTAAGTGCTTAGATAATAATTTAGTACATACCGCAAAATCTTTGCATCTTATGAGTTTTTTGCTTGAATAATAATAAAAATTATAAATTAATAAAAATATTAAGTTAGTTAAGTGACTTTTAATTCAATATAAAAGATTTTAATTCCTATAGCTGTAAAACTTACAAGCGGTAAGTAAATTTATATTATCTAATTAAAATCACATACTCAGTCAGGAGTAGAAAGTATAATTGAAAAATAGCTTAATAGATAATAATTTGGTCAATAAATCACTACTATTTTCGAAACCTAAAGACTTTGATGAAGCAAATCAATTTTATTTTTTCATTAAATTATATAAAGTGTATAGAATCATATTATCGAATGCATGATTCACTGCTATTGACTAATATGATGGGATAGTATAATTCCTTGCTTCTATAGTTTTTATGTTCTAAGTTCATGAGAATATAGAACCTTTTGGTTGGAGAATTCTTTAACCCCTTTAATAAGTCTACCAATGCAAATTTCAAACATCGGATGCTTCAATTTTATTTTATTTTTGAAAAAGACACAATAACTCCTAGATTCATTTAGCATAAAATAGCAAACTAATAATAAAAGTACGTGAGAAAAATATAAATATAAGTTTGAAAAAATTAGGTATATTTGATACTTGTCAATGTTTTACCATTACTATATATTTGTTCTTTAATGAATATGGCTTTGATATGTTTAAATAGGCATGGACGAGGATGATGCAAGTATGAAATGGTACTGACAACAAAAAACGTAAAAACCAACAAAATAGAAAAATAATAATAGGAGAGTTATCTAGTTGCTCCTACTATTGAGTTAATTTTCTTGTAATTTCTTTGGATTATACATAATTACTATTCCCAGATTATCATCAACTGCTAACTACAAACTTAAACTTTACAGAGATCTTATTATCTTTATATTGGTACAAAATACACTTATTATCTCCCTAAGATGTTATCTGGCATAAAGAATATATTGACTTTGAAGCTTATAACCTACAATACTTTAAATTTAATATAAAAAGTTAAGTTGGTTAAGCACCTTCAATATAAACATTTAAAGTTTTATAATTGTAAAACTTATCATCATTACACTATTATAAGCGGAAAGCTTCAAAGTGAAGATTCAACAACAACAAGATACCTAGTAAAATCTCACAAATGGGGTTTGAAGAGATTACTAAAATATCATTTAAAAATTGAGTGATCATTTTTTCCCAAAGAAAAAAAAAACTTCTGTTAACTTTTCTACCCTTTCATTATTTATTATTGTTTTGACATTGATATTCAAAAATATAAAATTATTTTATAACAAATAATACTAGATGTCACAAAACTTAATGTGTCTTTATTCTTTAATAGGAAAATCGATTAACAAAACAACTATTATTTTTCCATAATTTTTTAATTTTCTAATGTCACTAATACCAGTTACTTAGCTATTTGGCATAGTCTCCTCCCATAACATTTAGAAGATAGCCTTCATGTCCAGGGATGTATGAAGAAAATTTTGTAAAGGATTTCGTAATTTATAGAAAAATGGAAATAATAACTTTTATTATCATACTTCTAGACATGAAATAGCTTTAGTCTATTGGTTATGTTGAGTCTTAAGTTAGAATAAGTCATGAGTTCAATTCTACTTATCACATTTTTAACCACATAGGCTCTATCAAAACATATACGCTAGTTCAGATTTGAACTTTTGACCTCTTAGAGCAAAATCAAGCACACAACTAACACACCAAGAGACAAATCATGTCAAGTGGTTTCAGTTTTTTGTATTTATTTGTTTCTTTACATTATATATATATATATATATATATATANAAAATTTTCTGACGAAGCGGTTGTTAGATCTTTTTAATGATGAAACATAACTTACTCTTATTGCAAGCAACGATAATCAAGGAGAAAAATACGGTCTCTAAGAAATGAATGTTGCGGAGCAGAAGGATCAAGAAAGGCAATCTAAATCAACTTAGAATCCAGAAAGTTATCCAAAGAAGGAAGGTTAGGGTAGCAGAATCAGTCCAGAAGGAAAATATACTCTTGATCTTCAATCACGAACGTCAAGGAAAATCATATCAAATAAAAGATATGGGAGATTTGAAAAGCCAATCAGTTATGCCATTCAAGGGAAGCATGCCAATTATATCGAGGTTCAAAGATCAATTATAGGAAAGCTCCAACCTTATTCTTGGAGTTAGTCAATTAAGGTTCACTCCAAGGATCAATGTATTTGGATTGCCTATCTCTTAAAAATCTGTTCCAACCAAGACTCCTTTTAACATATCGTGCCTCAAGATGTATATATATAGTCGAAGACACAACAGAAGAAATATACTTTGATCGAACCAACCTCAAATTTTTTGTTCTACTCCAACCAAGCATTGTAATTTATTCTAGATTTATTGTGTAACTAGTGGAGAGAAGAAGAAAAAAAATTACTGGTGAGACATTATTTCTAAAACATAGAGAGTTAATTGTGTTCTGAGAAATAGTTGGTGTATGCTTGACAACATCAACTCACTTGTACCGAAAAAATTCAAGGAGCTTTAAAGAGAGAACCCTCTTCCAACCCAATGAGACTATACTAGGATTCACTTGAATTCGAACGAGTATAAAAATATCTAGTGTCATTTACTTTATGCCTTTTACATTCTATCTTTACTATTTACTTTGCATCAAATTCTATATGACTAATTGGTAAACCAGTTAACTACTTAGTCATAAAAGGGAAAGGACGACAATTCACCCCCTCCTTCCCCCCCACCCCCACCCCCCAATCTTGTACTTTTAATTAGTATCAGAGCAGGTCTCACACTTTTAATTTTGCTTTACAGCTAGTGAGAAAAGACCATATCAAACCAAGTAATTATCCTAGCACATTTCAAGAAGGTACATCACAGGCGAGGCCGCCATATTTCAATAAACAACATTTATCACATTGGAAGGTACACATGAAAATCTATGCAAAATATTATATCGTAAAAGTATGACGTGTAATCGAAAAGGGAAATTATCCAATTCTAGCAGCAAAGTTTGGCAAGAAAACATATGGACAAACATCTACTAATCCAATGGATATAGATGACTACTCTGATTAGCAAATGATAGTAATACAAGTTAATTCCAAGGCATAAAATCTTTTATACAATGCTATAAGCGGAGAAGAATATGAAAAGATCTCATGTTGTGATACAACCAAAGAAATATGGGATAAGCTAGAAGTTACTTATGAAGGGATGAGCAAAGTCAAGGAAACAAGGATAATTTGTTGATCCATGACTATGAACTTATTCAAATAAAAGAGGGTGAATCCATTGAAGAAATGTTTGCCCAATTCAGTAAAATCATTAAAGATCTGAAAGATTTTGGAAGACCATACTCGAGTGGTGAACAAGTACGAAAAATCCTAAGAAGTCTGCCTACTACTTGGCAAACAAAAGTAGTTGCACTTGAATCTCAAGATCCAGACAAGTTGTCCTATGATGAACTGCGTGAAGACCTCACCGATGAAAAGAGAAAAAGAAGAAAACAACTGCTTTCAAAACCTCAATTGAAGGATCTGAAGATGATAATGACAATAAATCTGAGGCTCTAGAAGAAGAAATCCCTATGATTTCAAAAATAATGAACGGACTGATGAGAAGATATAAAAATACCAAAAAGGGAAGAATATCTTCTAGAAAAACCAGACAGTACATGAACAAGATAAGAATGATGGAAAATATTTTAAATATGGCAAATATGATCATGTACAAGCTAAATGCGTAGACCTCAAAAGAAAAGCCTCCGGAGGATTTTACAAAAATACATCTTTTGAATGTTGGAGTGATTAAGACAACTCAAAACATGAAGAAATCGCTAATCTTTGCTTCATGAATATATTAGAAAATTATATGAACAAATTTGTAGGTTGCTAGATAGATAAGACATATAAGATGATGACAACAAGGAAACAATAGAGAATTGCTTCATGGCACGTGGTGAATCTAGCGAGGTAAGACCTTATGAATGTGATAGATATAATAAATTATAAGATATTCTTGATTTCACCCGAAAAGAGTCTCAAAAAATGCTAAATGAATTGAAGAGACTGAATAATGAGAAAAAAGATGGGGAACTTAAACTTGAAGTTTGTGAAATGGAAAGTGATGGCATGCGCAAGTCCACCAGTCACAGTTCCGCAACTCTAACCGGACGACTTATAAGTCAACTGGAAAAAAACCTGGTGCAAATGAATCTACTAGCAATGACACCACTAGTAGATCCAATGAAAAATCCACTATCGTATGTCATTATTGTAATAGAATTGGTCATAAATATTTTTTTTATAAATTTTGCTCAAATGTTACGGGATGGATCTGGAAGCCTAAAAATAGTCATGATATTAATAGAACTAACCAAAAAGGACCCAAGCAAGCTTAGTACCTAAAAGAAGACAATAATATTATTTTGCAGGAACACCATAGTAAAAATCAAAAAGAAAAATGGTATCTCGACAGTGCATGTTTCAGTCACATGACGGGCAATAAAAACTTATTCAAAGAATTCACAAAGATAAATGAAGGAAATGTCAAATTCAGTAATGATTCAAAAGTCAAAATTATTGACACCAGAACAATTCCATTCAATAATAAATGTTATATCACAGACATTTATCTTGTAGATGGACTTAACTACAACCCGCTGAGCATAAGTCAACTACGCGACTTTGGATATGAAGTGAACTTCAAGAAAACATGTTGTGCTATCGAACCAAGTAAACTCATTCTTCCAAGAAAAAAGGTATAAAAACGTTTATATTATAGACTGCATTGAAAAATTGAATAGTCACACTTGTCTAGAATCTATATCTGATGATCTATGGCATAAGAAACTTGGCTATGCAAGCATGCACTTGATTGAAAAACTGTCTAGACATGACCTAGTCATTGGTCTTTCAAAACTCAATTTTTCTACGAATTACGTATGTGACGCATGTTAACTAAGTAAGCAAACTGGAACCTCTTTCAAGCCCAAATATGGTGTCTCCACAATCAAGCCTTTACAATTATTACATATGGATTTATTTGGCCATACTAATTGGAGGAAAATGATATGCATTAGTTATTGTTGATTATTACCCACGTTTTACATGTGTAGTATTTTGACTCACAAGGATGAAGCTTTAAAGAACTTTGAGATCTACTACAAAAGGATTGAAAAAGAAAAGGGGTATCTTATCTCAACCATACAAAATGATCATGGAGGAGAATTTGGGAGAAGATCATTTGAAGAATTTTGCAATGAACAAGGATACACTCATAACTTTTCAGCACCTAGATCACCCCAACAGAATGGAGTAGTTGAACACAAAAATCAAACCCTGCAAGACATGACCAAAACAATGATATTGGAGCATTCCCTGCCAATCATTTTTGGGCAGAGACAGTCAACACAACATGTCACATCCTGAATATATGTCTTATTCGACCCATTTTGAAGAAAACTTTATATGAACTATGGAAAGGCAAAAGACCAAAACATTGGCTACTTTCATTCTTTTGGAAGCAAATGTTTCATTCATAAAAATGGTAAGGACACTCTTGGTAAGTTCGATCCAAGAAGCGATGAAGGTATATTTCTTAGTTATTAAAATAACAGTAGGTCTTTTAGAGGTATAATAAACGTACCTTGTGTGTAGAAGAATCGGTTAATGTTATTTTTTTATGATAATAACCCTATGGCCGAGAAATGAGTCATTGCAGGTGATGAAGAGATTAACCAAGACCTCTCCAAGATCGATGAATCTCATGAATCAAAAGAACCATGTTGGGTACAAACACACATACAAGTATACGTGGTCGACAAATAATAAAGTGATAAGAAAGTATCGTTCCCACGAGGATTTATGATCAACTAATGTCCAATCTAAACTATTTATAAATTTAATGTTCAAGTGAGTGTGAAGATGATTATGATTTTTGCAAATAAATTACTGTGAACTAATAAGAAAGCAAGAAAATAAGATCGCAAGTAGAGCAAACAAACACAAAAGAAGAATTCAATGACATGGGGATATTCCAGGGTTATGGGATTGACGTCTCTCCTATTGCATTTTTCGGTTCAATATAATCACTTGACTTATCTAATTTATTGATTAGCAGGATTTATTATGCTTGCGAAGTTCTTCAACGCTTCGATCGCCTATTCAAGTCAACCTAAGACTATATGTCTATAGAATCAAACTTGACAAGAATGCATGTATATTTCCTGCGAAAATAACGAAGTAAGGCAACTAGAATATGTCTACCCTAATCACGAATTTATTCTCTGATGCCCGGATTCAAGAACTTACTCTATTCAATCCTATATGCAATTTATAGTTCCCACTTTCGAGTTCAACTATAAATTCATAGATAGTACTCTATTGTCAGCTACACAATATAATAATTAAGTGCAAGATTGAATAAACAAATTAATATGATAATGTCAAGCAAAACAATCAACCGTCAATTTACAATAGTCAAGAATGAACCATAATCCTAGAATAATGAGGTTCTTAGCCACTCATGTTCATCACAATCATCAAAATATTATTTTTAAACATAAAAGCTATGAATATTAGAAGAAGAATGGAAGAATGGAAGAATTGATGAATTTCGTGCTCCTTAGTGTTTAGTACTTGTGTTTCTCTCTCAAATTCGCGTCTCCCTTGCCGAAATAGGTTTAGGTTTACTTTTATATGAGTTGGGGGCGTCTTGGGATTGAAATAATCAAGTCCCGGGCGAAATAGAACAACTTCACGTCATCAGCGCCTAGGGTAGCATGGGGTGCTAGCCCTGGCGCTGGAATTTTGG
The DNA here is from genome assembly GCA_005239505.1 of Nicotiana paniculata. Taxonomy (NCBI): domain Eukaryota; kingdom Viridiplantae; phylum Streptophyta; class Magnoliopsida; order Solanales; family Solanaceae; genus Nicotiana; species Nicotiana paniculata. The sequence goes on from ML323994.1 coordinate 70,173, forward strand.
AGGGTCTGTTTTGTGCGCCACATGTAGCGCCCTATGCTGACTGTGCCGCTACTTTGTGCCTTTTCCTCATTCCGTCCCCTTTGCTTCAATTCGCGTACATTTGTCCCAAATTACCTCCAAATGATTCCTACACAAAACAATACCACTAATTAGCACAAATTATTATATTACACATCCGAAATCTACAAAACATGAGTAAAATGTGAGGCAATATGCATATAATGATACATACTTTAAGTCGAATATCAAATCAACTAACAACAACAGTGGATCTTCAAAATAGACTAATGATTCTGCCAGTAAACATGCTGAAACTCAAAAAGGGTCGACTACTCAACAAGATAAAACAATACCCAATGAATGGAGAAGTGAACCTGAGTATCCACATAAGTTTATCAAAGGAAATCCACATGACAGGATGAAAACCAGGGGAACTCTCAAGAAAAAGGCTAACATTGCTCTCACATCTCAAATAGAACCGAAGAAAATTGATTAAGCCTTAAAGGAATCCAGCTGGGTACAATCTATGTAAGAAGAATTTGATTAGTTTGACAAAAATCAAGTATGGACATTGCTGCCTAAGCCAGCAAATGCCGCAATCATTGGAACCAAATGGGTGTTCAGAAACAAGTTAAATGAAGAAGGCAAAACTATTAGAAACAAAGCAAGATTATTCGCACAAGGGTACTCGCAACAGGAAGGAGTCTACTATGATGAAACCTTCACGCATGTAGCTCGATTAGAATCAATTCATATATTTCTTTCATATGCTTCTTTTAAAGGTCTTAAACAGTTTCAAATGAATGTTAAAAGTGATTTATTAAATGGATTTATGGATGAGGAGGTCTATGTAAAACAACCTCCTGGATTTGAAAACTCATAATTTCCTTACCATGTGTTTAGGTTGACTAAGGCTTTTTATGGACTCAAACAGGAACCTAGAGCTTGGTATGAAAGATTGAGTTCATTTCTTATACGTCATGGTTTTTCAAGAGGTAAGATTGATACCACTCTCTACATCAAAATATCATCACCAAGTAATCTTATTATTCAAATTTATGTTGATGATATTATATTTGGAAGCGCTAACTCTGATCTATGTAAGGAATTATCAAATCTCATGCAAAGTGAGTTTGATATAAGAATGATGGGAGAAATAACATTCTTCCTCGGACTTTAAATACCTCAATCAGAAAAGGGTACTTTCATACGCTAGACCAAATACACAAAAAACTGATATAAAAGTTTGGAATGAGCAATGCAAAGGCACTTGGAACTCCTATGATCCTATGATCCTATCTACCACTCTTGACAATCATGAGGAAGGAAAGCTGGTGGACGAATCACAATATCGTGGAATAATTAGGTCACTACTTTACCTAACTTCTAGTCAAACCGATATCATTTTTAGTGTGTCTAAATGTGCTAGGTTCCAATCATCTCCTGAAGAGTCTCATTTGACTGCAGTTAAACGAATAATTAGATATCTTATTGGAACTGCCACACATGGACTATGTTATCCTCGTTCTAACAATTTTAAGCTTGAAAGATTTTCTGATGCAGATCTTGCAGGAGATAAAGATGATAGAAAGAGCACCAGTAAAACATGCCAATTACTAGAAAATTACTTATTTCATGTAATAGCAAGAAACAAGTTTCAATTTCCTTATCTACAACAGAGGCAAAATACATTATCATCGGTCAATGTTGTGCACAAGTGCTTAAGATGTCTCACCAACTTAGTGACTATGAACTCTCTTTTAAACCTGTTCAATTTTTTTTTGACAATTCCAGTGTTATTTGTTTGTCAGAAATCTTGTGCATCATTCTAAGAAAAAACATATAGATATTATGCATCATTTTATTAGATATCATGTTCTCAAAGGTGATATTGAAATTTTATTTGTTAGCACTAATGACCAGTTAGCTGATATTTTTACTAAGCCTCTTCTAGAAGATAGTGTCATGACTCGGAATTCTCACCTTTGGGACCGTGATGGCGCCTAATATTTCACTTGCTCGGCAAGACAACGTTAGAGAATCTTTAAGCTAATTTTAATCAATTCAAATAAATAAAATCAATTAAACTGAAATGAAACTAAAACGGAATGCGAAATGACATAAATACCAATAATATCTATGTCTCACCCAAATCTAGAGTCACAAGTTCACGAGCTTCTAGAATCTCTACAAATAGGATTTGAAATAAATACAACTGTATCGAATGAGAAGAACAATAAATAGGGGAATGGAAGGGGACTTCAAGTTCTACGGACGCTAGCAGATCTACCTCAAGTATCCGAATGTCGATCCGAGATGATACACCTCACAAAAAGCTGGGACCAGTACCAAAATCTGCACAAGAAGTGCAGAGTGTAGTATGAGTACAACCGACTCAATGTACTCCGTAAGTGTCGAGCCTAACCTCGACGAGGTAGTGACGAGGCTATGACAGGACACTCACGTAAATAAACATGTACAAAAAGAAATATACGAGCAACATAACAACAAATAAAGAATTAACAAGTACTTTTGGGAGGGGACATGAGAAAGGGGTACAAGATACGGTAACTACACCAGGGAATGATAATATGAACATTCAATAAACCTTTAACCAACGAAATGAACAAACATAATGAATAAAACTGCACGACATCACCCTTCGTACTTTTACTCTCAGCCTCACCATGAAACAGTAATACTGGTACGGCATCATCCTTCGTGCTTTTACTCTCAATCTCACCATAAAATGATAAATGCATCACGACATCACCCTTCGTGCTTTTACTCTTAATTTCATCATGAAATAATAGATACGACACGACATCATCCTTCGTGCATTAACTATCAAATATGACACGACATCACCCTTAGTGCATTAATACTCAAACACGGTACGACATCACCCTCTGCTTTAACACTCTCCCTCACCATGTAACAATGAACATATAACAATAAGGAGATAGAATAAGCAAGATCAAGTGTTACGTCAACAATGGTTCCACAATACTAATCTCAACTTCAGAAACAATACTCAATTATCACAAATAGCCCATATATACAGAAAGAACGATCGATTTAGTAATTAACTAGTCTAAGCATGGATATCATGATCAAGAAAGAAATAATTTACAAGAAACAGGTCCCACCAGCATGCTTTAAACCAACAACAATGCATAAGTACTCATCACCTCACATATACGTTGTACCCAACATTTAAACAGTTAGCACATAAGCAAACAAGTCCTAATTCCTTAAGTCAAGGTTAACCACGGCACTTACCTCGCTCCCAAAGATCAACTCAAATCTCAACCACGAATTTGCCTTTCAAACAAGTCTCTGAACCAACCAAATCTAGTAAATTATCAACCAAACGATTCAACATAAGCCTTAGGAACTATGTACGAATGAAAAAGATTCAATTTAGGTCATTATTAAAAAAGTCAATAAAAGTCAACTCCTGGGCTCTCTTGGTCCAAACCCTAAATTCGGACCAAAATTTGATTATCCATTCACCCCCGAGCCCGGTTATGTGATTTGTTTCGAAATTCGACCTCTATTTGAGGTCTAGATTCCAATTTTACAAGAACCCCTAATTCTACCCAAACCCCCAATTTCCACCATGAAAATCCAAGATTCCAGGTTGAAATCTTATGGAATGTAATGGAAAATTAAAAGAAAGTAGGTTATAATCACTTACCAATGAATTGGGGAAGAAGGGCTCTTGGAAAAATCGCCTCTAAGATTCTCTAGGTTTGAAATTTTGAAAGAATGAGAGAAATCCCATCTAACTCAACTTTTACACAGTTGTAGATGTCGCAGTTGCGATAACTTGTTCATAATTGCGAACATCGCAATTGTGAACTCCTCTCAGAATCCGAGTAATCGCATTTGCAATAAAATGGTAGCAAAGCGAACCATGATGCCCTCGCAAATGCGGACCTTCCTTCGCAAATGCGAAGATCATCCCAAAAGGGTGCTGAGTCGCAAATGCGACTCTGCCTTAGCAAAAGCGAAAGTGCCAAGTTCGAAATTGCGAACTTTTACCTTGCAAAAGAGAGGACCCCCCAGCCATGCCCAGGCTCGCAAATGCGATGGTTTCTTCGCAAATGCAAGCCAAATCTCGCAAATGCGAGATCTACATCAAACACCAGAAACAACCATGAATTCTAAGTCCAATCCACTCTGTAGCCTATCCGAAACTCACCCGAGCCCTCAGAGCTCTAAACCAAATTTGCACACAAGTCTAAAAACATCATACGAACTTGCTTGCGCGATCAAATCGCCAAAATAACACCTAGAACTATGAATTGGACACCAAATCAATTGAAATTTTTAATGAACTTAAGAACTTCTATTTCAATCACCGGACGTCTGAATCACGTCAAACCAACTTCGTTTCTCACCAAATTTGACAAACAAGTCATAAATATAGTAATGAACTTATACCAAGTTACATCTAAAATACGGACCCTGTACCAACAAAGTCAAACATTGATCAACCTTTAGATTCATTAAGACTTTAAACTTCAAAATTTAGACAAAAGCGATAACTCGAGCTAGGGACTTCCGAATTTGATTCAGGGCATATGCCAAAATTCCAAATTACGATACAGACCCACTGGAACCGTCAAAATACGGGTCCCAGTCCGTTTCCTCAAAACATTGACCGAAGCCGACTCAAATGGATTTATCAATTTTTTGACATAAAAGTCTTCCGGAAAAAGCTATTGGAGGCTTCGAAATATAAAAATATGGTTTAAAACTCTAGATGACCTATCGGGTCATCACAGATAGATTTCAATACCTAAGGGACTTACTTGGCATTATCACATTTTCTCCATGATTTTTCAAAATTTTGTGCTTAGTAATTATGGAAATATATATTTTTTCTTACAGACATATCTTCCCACACCTTTTTATCCTTCTAGACTCATTAATTAAGCGCCTCCGTTTTGGTCTCACCTCACACCTTTTCTGTATCTCGAGAAGGAAATCAATTCAATCACTAACGACATTTCCTTTTTCAGCATCCATCGGTAACATCTCTTCGGTCATAAATCTTCAATTCCCATTTCCTCTATAAGTTCTCATCCTATTCACCTCCTCCCAGATTGTAACCTTCACCCACTCAACAATGGCTAAAGCTTCAAAAAATTCCTCTGCCTCTACTCGTAAAAGTACCCGTTCTAAAGGGAAGTTCTCTTCTCAGCCATCAGAACCCGTTACCATTAGGTCTGATCATTTTGAGTATTTCTCCTATTCAAAGGAAGATTTCTCTAGTGACACTCATAGACCAACCGATAAAGCCCTAGAAAAGCATCCCATGGAAGAAGACGATGGAGCCCTCACACCAAATTAAGTGAAAATGGACTTGGACGGTCTACTGGAGTCTGAAATTAATTTATAGGATACCCCAACAGAGAACCTTCATTGCCTTCAAGGAAAAATTAATTGCTCATGGGAGAATCGTCAACCTGGATGATATGGAAAATCTAAATTGCAAGGTAAAGAAGTTTGTCGAGTTTCAAGGCTAGAAAAATTTCTTTGCTTTAACCCCTCCAAAAGTCTATGAAGATCTTGTTCGCATGTTTTATATAAACCTCTGTTCCCCTAAATCTGATATGATTGAGTCTTTAGTTCTAGGTTAGCGTATTGTTCTTGATTGTTCAATCTTTGATTCTATTTTTCAATGTAAGTGCTTTTGTTACTCTACCTTGTTCAAAAACTCTTGGCCGGAAGACTTTGAAGTTTCATTTGACCAAGCCAAGATATGCACATCTGAATCTCTATCTGATTCCTTACCAAACCAATTAGGGCCCACTGATATTAATTTTGAAACTTGTGTTCTTGCTCACATACTTGCTACTACCATACTCCCAAGAACATGTTCATTCACTACTCTGTCTTAAAGAGACACCTTTCTAGTCTACTGCTTTCTTACAAAGCACAAAGTGAAGTTTTCCTTGTGGGTAATTTAATGATTGAATGCTCTAATTATCCCTTAGACTACCATATGGCATGATGATTACCGGTCTTCTTAAATCCCACAACATCCCTCTCTCAAACTATCCATGTGTCTTGGTCTCCAAATGTTACAATACTCGATCATTTGTTAGCATGGGTTATGTTGTCGTGGAGGGTTCTTGGTTGAAGAAATAGGACAATGAAGCCAAGGTTATTACCTCTAGACCTAAGTTCAAAGTTAGTGCTCCCCAGACTATAATGAGCGACCCCAACTTGGTTGAGAAGCTTCTGCAACTTACGAGAAACTGACTGTCATCAAGGACTTTCTCCTTGCCACTAAATCAACAGTTGGAGATATCCATCACATCTCAAAGGAAATAGGCTCGGATGTGTCAAAGATACGGGTCATGATACAGAAGACATCATAAAAGGCAGTGAAAGTGTTCCAGGAAGTCCATGATCGTATTGATGGAGTCTCAGTCATCGTGAACGCAAGTTTTGACCGTCTCAAGGAAGTTGTTTGCAACACTCTTACCTATTTTCTACGCCGTTGAACTTGTCATTGGATGTTTTAGAAAATATTAACTGTTTTTTGAATGTTTTATTTTTTTCCTGATGTTTGGATGTTGGATGTTTATTTTTGGTTTTTTGGGCTGTTCCTCTAGTCATCTGGCTGTAATTCCTAGGATAACCTATTATGTTAATGTTATTACATGTTTCCCTTTCTTTTTGATTGATTCAAAAGGGTAGAAAAGATTACTAACATACACAGGAAAATCAAGCTAAAGTCGACTACAATCCAAAGGAAGTGAAGTACCTATGTATGAGGAGATAACAAGTTGAGGGGGAGTTGACTAATAAATCAACTAGGAGTCAACAATAAGATCTGTTAACAAGTTGAGGGGGAGTTGACTGCAATCAAGGAGTTGTGTCACGCCCCAAACCTAGGCTTGGATGTAACACGACACTCGGTGCCTGACTATATGTAACCGAGCGAACCAACTGGCTAGCTGAATCAACATGTGATATCATAACATACTAAATGCAGAAGATAAACTAACACATGCTGAAATACTGAAAGCCTGAATGATATAAATCAAAGTGTGGAAACCTTAATACAAATCTGGAACATATCTACAGTCAACATTGCTTAACATGAAAAGCTTGTGACTCTGTGTAACTGTTTCTCTAGTCTATGAAGCCTCTAATGAAGTAATAAAAACACTGACTATCTGTATATACTGAAATACTGTAAAGTGATGATAATGCCCCGAAAGAACTGGGGATCACCATACAGCTGATACGAGCATCCTAGTGCTCTGAATCGTCAACCTGTAAATCATTACCTGCATCGTGAGATGCAGGCCCTGGGCAAAAGGGATGTAAGTACATTTGAATTGCAGTGGTATGTAAAACAACTAAAAGAAAAAAATGTAAGTACTGAAACTGAAACTGAGAACTGATAACAGAAATGATAACTGCTGAAACTGAAACTGAAACTGAAATGATAACTAATAACTGATAACTGAAATGATATCTCATAACTGATAACTGAAATGATAACTACTAAAAGTGAAACTGAAAGGGTAACTGATAACTGAACTGAATAAAGGAAGTAAGGATATGAATACTCCTTGTTCTAAATGTTGAACAACCTGTTAAAATATTAAACTGCAACCTCAGGTCCAATATATATGTGCACAACTGCGGCCTCGGTCCCAAGTATACGCATACATAACTGCGGCCTCATGCCCAAAAATGCATAAAGCATAAATTGCGGCCTCAGGCCCAAATACAGGTGTTCAACATTCAGGGTATTAAAATCAGGAACTGAGAATCATACTTCAATACATGATACTGAAATACTGAATCACACTGAGTTACATGATACTGGAATACTGAATCACACTGAGTTAAATAATACTGGAAAACTGAACATGACTAGACTAAGACATGTATTCTTGAACTGATTATGAACACTGAAGCTTCAATTGTTTATGATATACTGAGTAATCTATAATATTCGGGGTCATCAAACCCAATTCTATATTGAATACGCACTGAGCTCACAATGTTTATAATGAAAGTCATGAATGAGTTATGAAGCTAGAGAATAGAAGTTCTGCAACTATTCAAGGAACTAGACTTAACTATATTTCTGAGGCAATTAATAACGTTTTAAAAGAAACATAATGTAGGGAGAATCATTATCATTCCCAAACATAGAGAGTTAGCCTCACATACCTTGACTCTAGTCCTTTTAAGCGTAGCACAATGTTTCGTCGCCTCTTTCAACGATAATCTATGGAAATATATATCAAGAGGAACCAATATTAGCACTACGGCTCACGTTTTGGTAGCTTAGGAATTTTATCAAACACCTTATGGGCGTAAAGCCTCATAGCCCTTAGTAATTGGTCTTTTCTTCACTAAGTTCTCATTCTACTACTTGTAGGTGATTCTACAATCCCAAATAGATGTAACTAACAGCATTTCTCATTACCCAAATGTTTACAACAATCATAATTCAACAATCAAAACACTAGAATAGTTCTTATGGTTCTCTTTATCAAACTCATTCACTATTCTCCCAAAAACTCATCAATTCATATCTATAAATGATTAGGGCGTAGAAGCATTGTCTTTTCGAAGTTTACTCCTCTTGAATTCGAGTTCTAGGGTTTTCTTTCTCAATAATAATGTCTTAACCGAATATCTAATGAGTGGAAGGATTTACCCATGTTAATAAGGTGTTGGAGAATTGAAATTAACTTCGAATCATCGTTAAAACTTACCTTGGATGATGGAGGAACCTTGGGGAAATTGGGTTATTGAGAGCTCCCCTTTCTAGAGTAGGTTTTCGTGTTTGAGGTGTGGGGGAACGAGGTAGGGCTTTTAAATAAGTGAACGCGTCCCAAAATTGAGAAGGAAAATAAAAATAACTCGGATAAGAAGCGATGGCGCAAGGAACCGTCAGGGGCGCCAAACTTACTGTGCAAGGCGCCGTACCAAAACTACAATGCCTTGCACTATCTAGGGCGCTGAAGTTACAGTGCCTTGCACTGTCTGGGGTGCTGAGGTTACAGTGCCTTGCACTGTCAGGGGAACCGATGTTATAGTGCCTTGCACTGTCAGGGGAACCGATATTATAGTGCATTTCACTGTCAAGGGCGGTGATGTTAATGCCCTGAATAGAGCCTTGCACTATCTATGGCCGTGAGATTTTATGGCCTTGCACTGTCTGGCTATAAAATGTACCTTCCATAGACTTAGTCGATTCTATTGAATTTTATGCACCTCACTCTCGGTCTTGATTCTAAAATAATTGTTTACACCCATACTCATCTCGATAAGGCTTCACATGTCTAAAATGTAACATTAATACTTATTTAACACATCCACAAATAATCCGGATTTACGGGGTGTTACAAGTTGTATGTCACAATGAAGCTAAATAATATTATAAACAGGGAAGTAGAACTAATTAAGTTGTTTTTGTCATCATCAAAAAGGGGGAGGTTGTTAGATCTTGGTTTTAATGATGAAAAATGACATGCTTTTATTGTAGGAAACCAAAATCAATGTTAAGAATACGATCTCTGAGAAATGGACATTGCGTAGCAGAAGGATCTAGCAAAAGCAATCTGAATCAACTAAGGATACAGAAGTTATCCAAAGAATGAAGGTTAAGGTAGCAGAATCAATTCAGATGGAAAATCTACTCTTGATTATCAATCATAGTCGTCAAGGAAAATCATATCAAATACGAGATATGGGAGATTTGCAAAGCCAATCAATTACACCATTCAAGGGAAGCATGCCAATTATATCGAGCTTCAAAGATCAATTATAGGAAAGCTCCAACCTTATTATTGGAAAGTATCAATTAAATTTCACTCGACGGATCAATTCCTTTAGATTGCCTATCTCCCAAAGATTTGTTCCAGCCAAGAACCCTTTTAACATATCGTCCCTCATGATGTATATATATAGCCGAAGACCCAACAGAAGAAACATACTTTAATCGAATCAACCTCAAGCTTTTTATTTAACTCCAAACAAGCATCGTAATTTATTCAAGATTTACTGTGTAACTAATGGAGAGAATAAAGAGAGAAACATTATTGGTGAAGCGTTGTATCAAATACATAGAGAATTACTGTGTTATGAGAAGCAACTGGTGTATCCTTAATAATATCAGCTCACTTGTACCGAAAAATTTCAAGGAATTTTGAAGTGAGAACTCTCTTGCAACCCAATGTGACTGGACTAGGATTCACATTGAATCCAAACGAGTATAAAAATATCTGGTGTCATTTATTTTATGCTTTTTACATCTATCTTTAATATTTACTTTGCATCAAATTCAAGTCGACTAATTGGTAAATCAGTCAACTACTTAGTCATAAACGAAAAAAGACGACAATTCACCCCTCACCTTGTAGTTTCAGTGGTGTCACACGGAATCACAATGTTAAACGTGCATCCTCCCCTCTTTATGTCATCAAACAACATATGAGAATTTAGAAGATGAAAATGTACAAAAGCCATAATGGAGAAAGCATCGGCGATGGCAGCCAAACCAGTAGCCAAAGGGGAACAATAATACAAGTAGAGAAGAGATCAAAATTTAAGGTAAATGTGCAAAGATAAGAGAGTACTAATTATGCCAAACTTTCCTTTGAAAACCATGCGTAATTTTATCCTTATTGTCCAACCACTATGATGTCATTCATCTCAAAATTAATAATAACATAGTAATATGACCTTCATCTATATATGTTATCACGTCTAATTCACATTCAACTAACGAGTATGAAACTAACGTATCAATTATAAAACCCAACGCGAGTTGGGGTCGAATCCACAAGAAGTTTAGATCGATGCTAAGGTAAATATTTAAAAAAAGAACTTGAAACAACAAGATTTATCTTTCAATCAACAATGGAAATTGTTATCTAAATTAACCTTTAGAAGATTGAACTAACTAGTACAATATAGAGTGAAATATATTTGGTGTTTTTAATAAATAAGGGAAAAGCCTAGGGATATAACATTCACCTAGGTGTAAACCTAATAAATCTATGCTTGTTTGATAGATCGGTGTATGTTGTGACTCTCAATTCTCAAGTACCCACTCAATACCTCTCGATCAAAGAGTGGTTACGCCACATTGGCTTTCTTAAGATCAAATGGCTAGAAATCTAAACAATTGATATGAGTCCAAGTGGGATTATCCCTATCTCTAGTTGAAATCCTTTAATCAAACTAATCAAAACCTCAACTAGTTCAATTTATTGTTAGCCAAGTTTTAATAGACTAAATTCCTCTTTCTCAAGTAAGAACTAAGTCAAATATGCACGGATCAATATTTGCAACCATTAATTCTAGATATAAAGCATAAACAAGTTTAAATAATATACACTCAATCAATAATAATTATTCATATAAAATACCCATAAGTTTTGCATATTAGGGTTGGGTTAAAACCAAAAATAAAATCTAGCTACTCAAACTCATAGGCATGGAAAATGAAAAAGAAGAAGTAATTAAAAACATAAAACTAAAATTGAAAGGTAAAAGTAATGAGTCTTCTTTAGTTATAGTCACTAATTTCTCAAAATAGCCAACTCTAACCGCTACTAGCTGCTATAGTACAAAAGTTTCCCTAAAAAAGTGTTTCTCATCTATTCATAGTACTTTGAAATTCGCTTACAGAAATGACCTTCAGGAGGTTCTGCGGCGACACAATTTGGCTGCAGACCGCACTTTCTTCTACTGCTCTTGCAGTAGGAGGGATTCTGCGGCCGCATAATAACTTCTGCGATCGCACTTGGGCTTTTGCGGTGCACAATTTGGCTGTGGATCGCGCTTCTAGGAGGCTTCAAATTTGGTCCTTTGTAACTTCTCTGATCTTTCCAAGCCTGTAATGCGAACAATTTCTGCGGCCGAACAATTTGGTGTGCAGATGATATTCGGCAAGACATTCATATATTTACCCATTGTTGCCTCACATTCTAGTATTTTTATTCATCTTTTAGGTATTAATGATATTATTTTATGCTTACTATTATATTTTATCTATGTAGGAATAAACATGGTATAACCAGGCATTTATTCCAAAGCTTCGACCAATGGAACATTAATAGAGATACCTTTCATCATTTGAATAAACTTCTTGAATTGATTTTCACAATTTTTCTTAGCAAGCCTTTGAGGGTATGGAGGTGGAGGCTTTAGCAAGGGCGCCTTAGCCTTTTACACTACTATTTTCGGTATGTCAATAATGTGTTCTCTAGATGGGTTCACCTCTTCTTGGGTCTCCCCTACACTATCATCAATATCAATCCAAAATTCATCACGTACTTGAACATTATTATGTGGTGTTTCCTCCTCTTGGTTCACTTGGTCATCATACACAAGTTGCCTTTCATTTGAGGTAGGTGCATTTCCGCCTCTTCCACTTTTTGTGATAACCGTCATGGCATGCACCGTGTTGTTACCACCTTTTGGGTTCACTATCGTTTCACTTGGTAATGCACCCTTAGGACAAGTATTGAGAACTTGCGAGATTTTCCCTATTTGAACTTCAAGATTACTGATTGAAGTAGTGTGTGTGGCAAGTTGCACATCCGAATACGCATTCTTCTCCATCATTTGCTTGAACATGTTCTGAATATGGCCCATTTCATTGTTTGAAGAACTTTGAACCATGGGAAGAATAAGGAGGTGGGTTGATCGGTTGTTGGGACATTGGAGGCTTTTGAAAACCCGATTCTCGATTTGCATGATTGTTATTGTTTCCCCGATTTCATTGATTGTTGCCGGCCCATTTTATTTTTTGAAGAACTTTGAACCATGGGAATAATAAGGAGGTTGGTTGATCGGATGTTGGGACATTGGAGGCTTTTGAAAACCCGATTCTCGATTTGCATGATTGTTATTGTTTCCCCGATTTCATTGATTGTTGCCTCCCCAATTCACTTGGTTGTTATTTGTTGTTATGCCAATTTCCTTGAGTGTTAAAACCCCCAATTTCCTTGGTTATTTTGAGAACTCCATTGATTTTGATAAGAGCCTTGGAAATTACTCTGTTTCCCTTGATAATTGTTCGCAAATGGTATCTCTTCTTCGTGCTCCTGATAAGAATCATCTTGTGTGATGACCCGATATTTCATCTTATATTTTAGAACCCAATTATGTGTCTTGAAGCCTTAAACACCTCATTTTAGCCTTCCTCGATTTGCGTGCGCAGTCCGGGCATCTTTCTGAAAAGCTTTTATGTTAAAAACTGAGAAAAATATGAAATTTTGCTTGAAATCTATTTGAGTTGACTTCGGTCAATGTTTTGAGCAAATGGACCCGGATTCGTGTTTATACGGTCCCGGTGGGTCCGTATTGTGATTTTGGGACTTGGGAGTATGCCCGAAATTAAATTCGGAAGTCCGTAGCCTGAGTTATCACACTTTGTAGAAATTTGAAAATTTAAGGCTTAATGAATTGGAAATATTTACTTTTTGGATATCGGGTCCGTATTTTGGTTCCAGAACCTGGTATAGGTCCAATACTATATTTATGACTTGTCTGTAAAATTTGGTGAGAAACGGAGTTGGTTTGACGTGTTTCGGACGTCCGATTATGAAAATAGAAGTTTCAAAGTTTTCTTGAAAGTCTCATTTGATTTGTTGTTTAATCCGTAGTTCTAGTGTTATTAGCAAGTTCGTATCATATTTTTAGACTTGTGAGCATAGTTGGTTTAGAGCCCCGAGGGCTCGAGTAAGTTTCTAATAGGCTATAGAGTGAAATTGGACTTAGAAAATATTGTTGGTGTTTCAGTTCTGGTGCAGGCCTCTGATCTCGCAATTATGAGATCCTGCATCGCATTTGCGAGATACTCATTGCATTTGAAAAGAGTAGCTGGGCCACATGATGTTCGCATTTGCGAACAATGCTTCGCATTTGCGAACAATGCTTTGATTTGCGAACAATGCTTCGCATTTGCGAAGAGGGTCAGGTGGGGCAGTGATCGCAAATGCGATCAAATGGTCGCATTTGCAGTGAGTCAGTGTTCATATTTGTGAACTTTTTATCGCAAATGCGATGAATGCAGAGAAGTGATGGTCTTCGAAATTGCGATGGATTCTTCGCATTTGCAGAGTTCGCAAGGTCGCAAATGCGACATCTGCAGCTGATCAAAACTTGACTTAGACCAGATTTTTGCTCATACTTCAAAATTTTCAAAACAAGAAACCCAAGAGGCAATTTTTGTAAATTGAGGATTTAGAACTCAAATTGAGGTCCTATTCTAAAACAAATCACATAACTGGGCTCGGGGGGTGAATGGGTAATCGGGGTTTGGTCCGAACTTCGAGATTGGACCAAGCAGGCCCAGGGGTTGACTTTTGTTGACTTTTTCAATAATGGCCTAAATTGAATCCTTTGCAGTCGTGGGTAGTTTCTAAGGCTAAATTTGAATCGTTTGGTTGGTAATTTGCTAGATTCTATTGGTTCAGAGGCTTGTTTGAAAGGCAAAGCTGTGATTAAGCTTTGAGTGGACCTTTTGGAACGAGGTAAGTGTCGTGGTTAACCTTGACTTGAGGGATTAGGACTTGTTTGTCTATTTGCTACATGTTTAGATGTTGGGTACAACGTATATGTGAGGTGACGAGTACTTATGCGTTGTTGTTGGATTAAATCATGTGGGTGGGACTTATTCCTTGTAATTTATTGCTTATTGTGATCAACCCATGCTTAGATTGGTGACTCGCTAAATTGATAGTTCTTATTGTGTTTACGGGCTTTTGTGATAATGACTGTTGATTCTAAGGGTGAGATTAGTATTGTGGAACCATTTTTGAGGTACAACTTGTTATTGTTGACTCTATCTACCTGCTTTATATTTGTTTATTGTTATATGGTAAGAGAGAGAGTTAAAGCACGAAGGGTGGTGCCGTGCCATATTGTTAGCGTTAATGCATGAAGGGTGATGCCATGCCATGTTATGAGTGTTAATGCACGAAGGGTGATGACGTGCCATGTTATGAGGGTTAATGCACGAAGGGTGATGCCGTGCCATATTGATTCATATTGTGAGGTTTAGAGTAAAAAGACGAAGGGTGATGTCGTGCAGTACTATTGCTTCGTTGTGAGGTTGAGAGTAAAAGCACGAAGGGTGATGCCGTGCAATTTTCTTTATTGTGTTTACTTGTTTTCACTGATTAAAGGCTTATTGACTGTTCGAGTTATCATTCTCGCTGTATCTCTTATATCTTGTACCCCTTTAGCATGTCCCCCTCCGAATAGTAAATGTTTAGATGTTACTTGTTGTTGTTTTGTATATACATTGTTGTCTGCACAGGTTTTTATGTGGGTGTCTTGTCATAGCCTTGTCACTACTTCGTCGAGGTTAAGCTCGACACTTACGAGTACATGGGGTCGGTTGTACTCATACTACACTCTGCACTTCTTGTGCAGATTTTGGTATCGGCCCTAGCTGATCGTGAGGTTAGCAACTAGACTTGCTTGTCAGGAGACCCAAGGTAGATCTGTTGGTGTCCGCAAACTCTTGAGTCTCTTCCTAGTTTCATTATTTTACTGTTTCCTTTCTTTCAGAACAATGTATTTCCTTTTAGACTCTGTTTGTAGTAAATCATAGTAGCTCGTGAGTTGTGACTCCAGATCCTAAATTATTCCGCAAATCAGTTTTAGCTTATGTTTAGCTTAATTGTTCTTGTTATTGAAATTGATTAAAGTTGGCAGTAAGAACCCTCTAACGTTGGCTTTCCTAGAAAGTGAAATGTTAGGCACCATAACGGTCCCCAATGTTGGAATTTCGGGTCGTGACATCTTGGTCAAAGCTACCATTATCCACTCGGGATTAATATTGTGGACCTTTAGTCCTCTTCTTGTTGACAAAGACATTCACCCCTTCTGTAACATGAACTTTCTTAGGAGCTTGGGTTTGATGAATCTGGGTCTTAGCAAGTTGAGTTATGGTTGTGGTCAATTCGGAAATAGCTTGCCCACGGCCTTGCAATTCTTTATGAAGATGAATCATGTTGGGATCAACTTGGAGAACATTAGCTCGGGATTGCCAAGCCGAAGAGGTTTCCGCCATTTCATCAAGAATCTCACATGCCTCCACATAAGGTGTTGTCATAAAATTACCTCCGGCCAATTGATTGACCACACATTGATTCGTAGAATTAATACCACCATAGAAATTTTATTAGATCATGTTGTCGGTTATGTCATTGTTCGGGCACTCCTTCACCATTGTTTGATATCGCTCCTAATTTTTATGAAAAGGTTCATTGGGATCTTGCTTGAAAGCTAATATTTCATCCCGTAGAGTAGCCATGTGCCTAGGAGAGAAAAACTATCACGACCCAAAATCCTAACTTAGGTCGTGATGGCGCCCAATGGCAGGGTCAGGCAAGCCAACACTCAATTTACTAAGGGTTCTTTCTTATTAGATTAAACATTTCAACATATACTTAGTTTTTAAAACTTAAAACATAAATCGACAAGGATAATTAGCCAGTTTTTAATCAAAAGCAATCATGAGGAGACGTGAGCCAATATATATACAGACCTGTAATCCATAATAACTATCACGTGTGTGCCAGGAATAATGTCACAAGTCCTACGGGCATACTAACAGAATATACAAAAGATACAATATACAGTCCCTTCGTCTGAAAGAAATAGACAGGAAATAAGCAAAAGAAACCCCATGGTGCTGCCGGAGATCGCCAGGAGAAAGCAGCTCACCGTGAAGTCAGGTCCGTCGATAATCAGAATCAAGCTCCAGTCTGACAACCAGATGCACCAGCCTTAGAACCTGTACAATTAAGTACAGAAGCGTAGCATGTGTACATAAAATATGTACCCAGTGAGTATCCCGCCTAACCTCTAAGAGGTAGTGACGAGAGGTCGACATGACACTCACTAAGGTCCAACACTATAATTTAACCGAATATGATGAATACGGTAGGCATGTAAAGGCAGTGAAGAAGCAAATATATATAAGGCACTGAAATCCAAGGAAGTACTGGAAATAAATAAATAATTACTACTTCACCTTCCCCCAAGTATCTGTCAAATCAATGTCCATGAATTTATTAACAAATAAATCATGCGCATACAGGGTAAGGACAACCGGCCGGAGTCATAAGATAGTCGTGTCCGTGCACTGCCGAGGGTCGAACGGCCCGAACCATAAGTGCACCTTTCCATAAAGTACTCACATCAATGCACTGCCGAGGATCGAACGGCCCGAACCATAAGTGCACCTTTCCATAAAGTACTCACATCAATGCACTGCCGAGGATCGAACGACCCGAACCAAAAGTGCATCTTTGCCATAAAGTAATTCTCTCTATGCATTGCCGAGGATCGAACGGCCCGAACCATAAGTGCATCTTCCAATCCGCCGTTGCGTACGGCCCGTTCCCATAAGAGTGGGGGAAATCACACTCCGCTCGCGAAATGTAAATTGCGAAGTGGTCACATGCACACACACTATTCCTTTTTAAATTACTTTTCAGTAAACAATTCCTTACAAATTTTCTCAAATTCCATGATCTCAGGGAAATAAGCCGCATGTAACATTTAATTTATTAAGCATATAGTTCATATCAAGTAAAACACAAGGCATGATGTGGGCCTAACTACCCGGACATAATAATAATAGCCGCTACGTACGGACTCTCGTCACTTTGTACGTACGTAGCCCTCACAATTATCACATATAGCATTTAAAACACCTACGGGGATAATTCCCTCTTACGAGGTTAGAAAGGAGACTCATCTCGCGTCGCACCTACTCCCCGGGTCAAGAATGCGCCCGAAACTCCGAACTCGTCACCCAAAGGATTGAAGTTAACCAAACATTACGTAAATATATCAAATTATACTCAAAGCATGAAATTCTCCTATTATTTAGTCAAAGTCATCATTCTTGAAGAAATCCCAAAATCTTACCCCGGGCCTGCATGCTCGAATTTCAAAAATTTCTTGAAGGAAACACTCACCCATAACCTAAGGATTATTAATATATGATTGTTGTATGAATTCATAGCCAATGCACGAGTAATTTTCTAAATTTATGAAGGCCCTAGGTTACTACCCAAATCCTTAATTTTTTCACTAATTAGGTAGTTAACTAAGCTAGGAATTCATGCATTAACTAACTTTAGGATAGAATTTACTTACCTCACAGTGGCTGGGTCGTGGGGCTCTTTTCCAAGCTCTCACAATCACCTATGGTGGAAGAAGATGGAGTGGGAATGAGATAATCCCGCACTTAAAAGACCTTTCTGCCTACAGGGGTTTTCGTACCTGCGACTCAACGACCGCATTTGCAGTCTCGCATCTGCGAGCAATAGCTCGTACCTGCAGAAAATGAGACAATGGCCTGGGCTCGCACCTGCGGTTTGGAGTCCGCTCCTACGGCTCCGCACCTGCGAGAACTGGGCAACCCACCTGGGGGTCGCACCTGCGAGGCCTGGACCGCAGGAGCGGTCTCGCACCTGCGACTGGGCAACCGCACCTGCACTCACACCAGATCAGGTGCACCAGCAACTGCTTCAGCTGGTTTTTGGCCTCGTTTGGTGCCCGAGAGGCACCTGGGCCCACCCGAGCCCCCGTCCAAATATACCAACAAGTCCCAAATCATAATACAGACTCGCTCGAGCCTTCGGAACACCCGCAACAACGTTAAAACTCAAAATCACACCTCAAAACCCCTAGAATCAAACTTAGGAACTTTAAGTTTTCTTGACTTCACTAACAATGCGCCGAATCGACCTATACTACTCAGAATGACACCAAATTTTGCAGGCAAGTCATAAATGTCATAACAGAACTATTCCCGGTCTCAGAATTCTGTTCGGACCTCGATAACACAAAACACTCCCCAAACCGCAATATGGACTTAAGGAACTCTTATTTCAATATTGAGCGCCGAAACGCTCCCGAGTCATCCAAAACTCATTCCGAACATACGCCCAAGTCCGAAATCATCATACGAAGCTACAGAAATGGTCGAAACTTATTTCCGAGGTCGTTTATTAAAAATGTTGACCGAAGTCAAACTTGGCCTTAAAGGCCAACCTGAAGGAACCAAATGTCCCAATAGCATTCTAAACACTTCCGGATCCCGAACCACCTGTCCCCGCAAGTCATATATCACAATAAGCCGCTATGGGAAGTCTCATTTAGGGGAATGGGGTCTGGCAACGTAAAACGACCGGTCGGGTCGTTACAAAAACTTTGAAGTAAACTTCGCCGCCAATTCATCCCAAGTATGGATATAATGATTAGGCAAGTGTTACAATAAATACAAAGCCTTACCCCTTGGTAATAAGGGGAAAAACCTTAGCCTCAAAGCATGTACTGAAACATTTGTTTGTTTGCTCTCTTAACACGTATCCACAAATCCCTTCAAATGCTTGTAAGTATTTTGACTCGGTGCCCTGGTGAAATAGCATCGTTGCTCGAGCAAAGTTAGCATCACATTGGTAATTCGAAAGTTTCCCGCCCTAGTGCGAGGGGGGACTATGGTATTAGCATAACCTTTATTTGGCAAAATTTGATGTTGCGCTGCTTATGGTTGTGGTGGAAGCGGGGAGGTGGAGGCACATTGTCTTGTTGACCACTACTTTGGCGGTATTTTTGTGGATCTTGAGGCATTTCATCCAGTAGATCCTCTTCGCCATCCACCTCTCCCAATAACAAGTTTTCGAATTCGTTGTTCGCCATTTGGGGCCTACAATCACTTCAACAAATTAGAATCAAGAAAGTAAAGAAGATATTTCAACAAACAAACTTAAATATATACTAACACCGTAAAACTCCCCGGCAACGACGCCAAAAATTGATTACGTCCAATTCACACCCAAATAACAAGTATGAAACGGTTTTTGCAATTAGAAAATCCAATGCTAGTCGACTCGAATCCACGAGGAAATTAGATCAATGCTAAGTTAAATACTTAAGAATAGAACTTGAAACAAAAATATTTATCTTTCAAACAACAGTGGAAAATTGTTATCTAAATTAACCTCTAGAAGATTGAATTAACTAGTAAACAAATAGAGAGTGAAATATTTTTGGTGTTTTTAACAAATAAGGGAAAAACCTAGGGATGTAACCTTAACCTAGGTGTAAACTTAATGGGTAGAGTAAATCTATGCTTGTTTGGTAGATCGGAGTGTGTTATGACTCTTAATTCTCAAGTATCACTCAACACCTCTTGATCTGAGAGTGGTTATGCCCAAATTAGCGTTCTCAAGACCAAATGGGTAGCTATATAAATAATTGATATGAGTTAAAGTGGGATTATCCCTATCTCTACTTCAAATCCTTTAATCAAACTAATCAAAACCTCAACTAGTTCAATTTCTTGTAAGCCAAGTTTTCCCAGACTAGGTTCCTCTTTCTCAAGTAAAAACTAAGTCAAATAGGCATGAATCAATATTTTCAACCATTAATTCTAGATCTAAAGCATAAACAAGGCTAAATAACATATACTTAACTAATAACAAGCATTAATACTAAATACCATAAATTTTACACATTAGGTTTGGGTCACAACCCAAGATAAAATCTAGCTGCTCATACTCATAGGCATGTAAAATGAAAAAGAAGAAGAAATTGAAGACATAAAACTAATATTAAAAGGTAAAAGTAATGAGTCCTCTCTAATTATAGTCACCAATTTCCCCAAAATAGCTAGCTTTAACTGCTACTAGCTGCAACAGTAAAAAAGTTATCCTAAAAAAGTGTTTCTCATTTATTTATAGTGCTCTCAAATTCGCTGACACACGTACCCTTCGAGAGGTTCTACGGCCTCACAATTTGGCTGCGGACTGCACTTTCCTCACTTGCTCTTCCAATAGGAGGGATTCTGCGGTCGCACTTCAGCTTATGCGGCCGCACAATTTGGCTGCAGACGCGCTTCAAGGAGGCTTCAGATTTGGTCTTTTTTAACTTCTCTAATCTTTCTAAGCTTGTCAGTGCGACCAGCTTATGAGGCCGCACCATATGGTCTACAGACCACACTGCTGCTAAACTTTTCTTGTTACGCCCCGCAATATTACGTCGATGTTACGTTCCGCAATATTATATTACGACGATGTTATACCTTGTTGTATTGTATGTTGAATTTGTCGTAAGATAATTGACATCAGTTCAAGGACAAGATTATTTGGAGATTATAAGTATTATGCTATTTCAAACAAGTGACAATTAAATTCGTGAAGGTGAGAGGGTAAGCAAATTGAAGAAAATGAATTTCGTCGAAGTTTGACATTTTGAGATAAAATACAGTCCAAGCTACAATACCTCGAATTTATGGATTAGTGCCATACAAGGTACTACATGACCATGATAATAAGGTGTATAAGGTATGTTAAAAGTGAATAGTATTTTAAGTAAGTTGAGATAATTCTTAATTATATGGGTGATTGGTCAATTATTGGGTAATGAGAGATTACCTAATTAA
This sequence comes from Nicotiana paniculata, assembly GCA_005239505.1. Classification (NCBI taxonomy): domain Eukaryota; kingdom Viridiplantae; phylum Streptophyta; class Magnoliopsida; order Solanales; family Solanaceae; genus Nicotiana; species Nicotiana paniculata. The sequence continues at coordinate 91,648 of ML323994.1, forward strand.
CTAAGAAATTATGGGATAAGATTAACTCCCTCCCCCCTCCCCCCCCTCCAAAATAAAAATAAACGTGGTAGCACCCCAAACCTTATGACTCTTAAGTCATTACAGATTAGGTGAAAAGATTAAGTCATTATTGATTATGTGGTTAAGCCACTACATAAAGTAGGGCCCACATCCATGTATAAGATATATCAAAACTTAAGAGACATTCTAAGTAACGCGAAGATCTTCCAATTTCAACTTACTTAGAAGGCCTCTCTAGCTTAGTAACGTGAGAATTTTTGCATCTTAAACAAATTCAACAAGATTTCATGGCAATTCGACAAGATTTCATAGCATCTTAAGCAACATGAGATTTTGCAATTACAAGGGAGTACAATGCAATCTTTCTCAATAATATCATACGGATTTTTCCCTACTCCGATCTTGCCATCACGTGTTTTGTCGCCATTAACGTGTGTTAGAGGGATTGTCAAGAGAATTGACTCAAGTATGTTAAGGTTAAGCCCTTCCTTCATTTTGGCATGATCTCATAATTACATGTATTTGATAACGAGGCATAAAGAGAAGTTCACCGAATTTATATACATTATTCTAGTCTCATAAGTTATAGTATTTTCCCTTATCGGGACTTTATATTCAATTGAATATTGTCTCCTTCCAGTCAAGAGAGAAGAGGTTCTATATATAATATAGTATTATAGTATTTTCACCACCATCGAATTGTAATCGGTGGGCAGGACCCTATTAGGCAACCACAAATGAGATGGTAAGTTATATACCGAGCCTACTGTGGCCGAGCGCCTATGAGCGAGCCCAGAATGGACAAGATACAAAGCCTAGTATGATCGAGTGCCTTTATGAGCGAGCCTACTACGGTAAAGTTGTTATATATACCGAGCCTTATAATGCCGGACAACTATTTTAATTACTACTAAGAGAATTGAGTCAGTATCAACAGGTAAGCATATCTTCATATTATCTTTGACTCCCAGTTACTTTTAGTTATTTATATTATCAGTTCAGTTTCAGCTTTCAGTTATTCTATTGCCTTACATACTAGGAACATTATTTCGTACTGACGTCCCTTTTGCCAGGGACGCTGCATTTCATGCGTATAGGTTCAGAAAGACAAACGAGTAGACCTCCTCAGTAGGTGTTGCCCGAGTTCAACTTGATTGGTAAGCTCCACGTCCTTCGGAGTTGTCAGATTTAGAGTTTTATGTACATCTTGTGTATATATGTATATATATGTTATGGATAGGTCGAGGCCCTGTTCCGATCACAGTACATCCATCAGTAGACATATCTTATCAGTTAGTGCAGTATGTTGGGCTTGTAAGCCTTGTATGTATATTCTGTTGGTTTGCCAGTTATAGTAGTTATGACGGCCTTGTTGGCCCAACTTTATATTGATGTTTAGTCAGCGTTCGCAAATTGTCTTGAAATGTAGCCCATGACCAAAGTATGACATTATATGTTCAGAGTCCCTTAGTCGCAAGTTGGTACGCAAGGATAGGTGAGGCACCGGGTGCCGGTCTCGCCCCCAGGTTCGGAGCGTGACAGAAGTGATATTAGAGCAGTTCTGTCCTAGGGAGTCTACAAGTCGTGTCTAGTAGAGTCCTTGTTTATGGGTGTGTTGTGCACCACACTTATACTTAGGAGGCTACAAGGCATTTAGGAATGTCACTCTTTCTTCTTACTCTAGATCATGTGATATAGCTCAATTGTAAGAACTCAGTTTCCTAAACTCTATCTAATTCATAATATGATGATGCCTACATCTAGAAAGACGGTTGGTAAGAGATTGCAGGTGGTTGTGAAAGAGTTGAGCCAGAGGAACTCGATTTTGCATGATGCTTATGATGAGTAAATGTAAGGTGTTTAGTAGATCATGTATGTACCAACATGTGTAAGCCTCTTGATAAGGAGACTTAAGGCAAAGAATATCTATCCACCCTTATGGTGAAAGGCAATGAGAAATTCAGAAGATAGATACAAGCTTCAACAAGTAAAATGAGCAAGATGAGAAGGGTACGATGTACCCAGTTAATGAAGATTATCGGCATTTTTAACTCCGGTAGAAAAATATAAGCATTATGAGTTACCTTCAACAGGAACAGAGGTATGTATAATTGGCCACACCCATCTCAGTTATACCCTATTGGTGGATAACATGTGTAGTTTAAGAAAAGGACGGGATATTAGGATCCGGTTGGGGTTAGAGTAACCCAAAATGGTGAATGGATTGTTTGTGTTAGTTGACATTTCCGAAGGATATTACAAAGGAGCTAATAGATCTCCTTGTGAGGCACCTAGATGGTGCACTCTAGAATATTACAATTAGATTTGGATACTAGCATGATCAAAAAAATTCAGAAGATAGGCACTGAAAGCCTGGAATGGATAAATATTACCTTAGTGTGGTTCGCGTCCCTAGTATAGAGAGAACATTAAGCAACCCAAAGAGCCATTGGATGGAGCAAAAGGGAGTTAAAAGCAAAAGAATGTCTTGTTCGAGTTTTCGAAATAAAGTGATAGACATAAATGTTAGCGGGAAATAAGAAAATAGTTAATGAAGCATTATGATTAAGATATGATACATGGATGACAACGGTAGATCAAAAGATGACAGTATTACAGAGTCTATAGTCAAGTGAAGGAAAATATGAGAGGTGATAGGCCTTGAGACAACAAAAGAGTATAGGCCATAAAGTCATATCCTCATTTTGAGAAATAAGTTTGTGACTCCAACGTGACTACCTGAAGGAAAAGTTAGACCCTAGAGTAATAGAAATCAGTATGGGCAGGTGAACAAGATAAACAAAACATGAATTAGGGACTCAATGATTTGATAATGGTTGACGTTATGAGAATTTCAGATTTTGTTCCAGCGATAATATAATGGAAAACAGAAGAATATTCATGAGAAATTCAGAGATTGGTCATTGAGGAAGACGCTTCCCTAAAGCAAGCAATGTGAGCAAAGTTCAACTTAAGGGACTGTGTGTGCCAGTTATACTAAGTGTCGCCCTCGCGAGTAAGGAAATTTATTATCCTTGGTACAGAAGGATTACCGCGAGGCGAGTAAGGGTCATAGATGATGTGAAAAGATGCCAAAGATGAAGAGATAAAACATCTATACATAGATCATCGTAGCACTATATCATAGTACTCCCCAAAAGGGGGGAATATGGAGTGATGTGGAATTAAGTGGTTCTAGTAACTATGGAATGGTAAAGGAAGAATGCGATAAAAATGAGAAAGGGATGAGATTGCACTTATTCAAATCCTACAGATATTCTACGATTCCAGAACATTATGCAAGCACGACGTCAAGGAGAGGAAGTAAGGGTTCCGACCCGGGATGTTTTTGATAAATAAGGAGCCAATGCGAGAGGTAAGTTAAGACAAAAGGAATGACCCAAGAAAGATTCGTGGAATATTGATATGAGAATGGGCCAAAGAGTAGTTAGCAGTTGACTCAGGAAGAGCCTAGTTATGGCTAGACAAGTGGTTACAGACGAATCAGCAAACCATGCAAGATAAACATAGTAAACCTAATATAATGAATTCAGTCTCGCAGATATGACATCGTAACCTTAAGAAATATTAAGATAAGAGTTGGGGTAGTTAAAGGTACCGTATGAGTGTTACAGAGGTAAAAGAGAGTTCCACTGGGAAGAAAATCAAAATATCAGCTCAGAAGCAACCCTACGAGCACAAGGGCATGAAGGTAAGTAAGTAAGGATAATTAAAAGTAAGAAAGAACATCACAAATTCCGCCAGGTAAACGATGTATAAGCTCACAGCCTTGCAAGAATCAGAGGGTCCTCCCTAAGTACTACAATGAAAGACTAGCTGAGGAAGTAAGGAAGAAGGCTTTGACCTAAGATCAATGACCTAAAGAGCAAGTGATCTTATAACAACAGTCTCACAACAACGTTGTATGCACTCCATAAGAAAGTGGCACCTACCGTGGCTAACGAACATGAAGTAAAAATCAGAAGTGATATTCAAGATCATACGAGTGGTGTGGAATTCCAATATGTATGAGCACTAAGATTAGTTAAGTATGCACGCAACAAGGGGGAAGAAAGACCAAGAAAAGTAATTGCCTACGTTTAAAGAAAGCTGAGAAGGAACGAAAGGAATTATTCGATCAGTGATCCAGAGTTAGTTACGTCATGAACGCACTTACGATTTCAGAATATTATCCATGCAGCATATATACTGACATTCATACAGCCGTAGAAGACTCCAGTATAAGTTAAAAGAAAGAATTGAGCCCAGGGTATAAACAAAGGATTGAATTGTTTGAAGATTGTATCATGGATATTCTATAGTGCCCATGGAAGGCTAAAGTAATAATTAATACCAAGAGTCGCAAATTGGAAGATAGCTCAAGCCTACATGAAGGCTGGTCAGAAGGAATAGGAAACTAAAGAGTTACATCAACCAAATAAATCAGGAGTCTAATTATTAGACCCAGAAAACTATAGAAATGGTGATTAAGAACATTGTAGACTTACTTTAATATCAGAGGTACAAGAGAGATAGTACAACAACCATATTCTATAACGACTTTACGATAAAGCCAGTTAGAAGAAGTACCAGCCTTATAAGAAGTCAGTATGAAGCTCCCACCAGATTATGTATGCACCAAATGTACAAGTATTATAATAGAGCTTCAAGTTGTGGATGTGAATTATACCTATGTGGAAGGAAGGTTATGAAAGAGATAAAAGATGTGATGCGATATTTTAAGGCAAGTAAGGTAGAGAAAGGTTGTGAATAATCCATACTTCAAATAGAACGCTAGAAGCGTTGGGATTCAATATCTAGGAATGATAGCAGTGTCGTCAGTAGCATACCTTCCAGCTTATAGTTTCTAGGTATCGAGAGGTCTAGTTAAGAGAGTAAAGAAGAGTTTGAGACGATGTGATGTCCCGCTTGATGTTCCAGGATGACACAAGGAAATCTATGGTGCAAGCAAGTTGATGGAAGGTTGCGAGTAGTATAAATGAATATCTATAAGTCACGAGCTAAAGTATGGTAGAACGATAAGGTTTTAGGAAGACAAGAGTAGGGATAAGAAAAGGCGAGTGAGAAGGTGACGAAAATAGTTAAGTCTTCGGGATTAAGCCCAAGAAAACAAGAAGAGCTGATGGTTTCTCTAAGTTATAGAAAACTCAGTATAGCCTGAATAAACTCAAAAGAGTCTAAGACTAGTAGCATTTAAAAGAGATGGAATGCTGCCCTGCTAGTAGAATGAGGGTGTGATTGTGATAGATAAAGGATGACGTTTGGGCCTTCAATTGAGTGATGACTTGAAAAGGATTTCATAAATTGTACGGGATTAAAATACCCATATAAGGTGAGTCACATTGGGATGATATAAGATACGGTTATGGATGTATAGTATCGCCCCTAGGTGGATCAATCTAATCATTTCAGATGTTCCCCTATGAGACGTAAGCCCTAGTGGCAGTGTTACATAAAAGGTCAAGTTATCAATGGTATATTATAGATCAATATTGAGGTGAATCAACAATGGATGGATAAGAGTTACAAAGTATGAGACGAGAGTAGGCTGTCATTCTTAAGATAAACAGTAACGAGGAAGTATTAAATGTCTTAGATTTATACATCTATGATAAGAAGCGAGAGAATAACCTGAAATTGGATAGCAGACCTCAATAATAATAAAACCAAGGTAAGAGTTATGGTATAATATGACCTACCTAGATGAAATAAAGTCATACGGATGAATAACCAGGTCGAAATAAGACATAACAATATTCGTAAGTTCGACATAGTACCGAGCGAAGAACTTCAGTATACCTATAGATGCCCAGAGGGACATCTTATTAAAATCTGCATATGTTTACAAAGTTAGGCCTAGAGATTGGCTAAAAGCTGAAGGAAAAAAAGGAGAGAAGATTCGCATAGGCGCTCTTACAAAGTCAAAGTCATACAAGCTGCATGATAAAAGGTAGCAACAGTTACAAGATTAGAAGGATTCCGACCACGAGTCGTGGTGTGAGAAAGAGACCTAAAGGAGGGAATGCTCTGGCCTTTGGATTTATTCATAGAACAATTGTCTAAATGGAAAGGACAGTATTAAAATCATTCATAATAGCCATCTTGTTATGAGACCGATAAATGCATTAGTCAACATTCGAGGACGAATGTTCCAAATGGGGGAATGATGTTACGCCCCGCAGTATTACGTCGATGTTACGCTCTGCAGTATTATATTACAACGATGTTATACCCTGTAGTATTGTACGTTGAATTTGTCGTAAGATAATTGACATCAGTTCAAGGAAAATATTATTTGGAGATTATAAATATTATGCTATTTTAAACAAGTGACGAGTAAATTCGTGAAGGTGAGAGGGCAGACAAATCGAAGAAAATGAATTTCGTCGAAGTTTGACATTTTGAGATAAAATACGGTCCAAGCTACAATACCCCATATTTATGGAGTAGTGCCATACAAGGTACTACATGACCATGATAGTAAGATGTATAAGGTATCTTAAAGTGAGTAGTATTTTAAGTAAGTTGAGATAATTCTTAATTATGTGGGCAATTGGTCAATTATTAGGTAACCGGATATTACCTAATTAACTAAGAAATTATAGGATAAGATTAACACCCCCCCGCCAAAAACAAATGTGACAACACCCCAAACCTTATGATTCTTAAGCCATTATAGATTAGGTGGCAAGATTCCGTAGAAATAGAAAATATTTTCTTGAAAAATAAGTAGTAATCTTATTCATTTTCTGGTGTTTGGTACGCAAATTAAGGAAAGTGATTTCTCAAGAGTATTCATAAATAATTTAATATAATAAACATGAGGCCATAAAATTTTGAACCTTTAAACCGAAATATAAAAAAGCTAAAACTGAAAAATATATTAAAAAAATATTTTTTCCGTGGGGTGGGATCTCAGGCGTTGTGATGGCACCTAGTCTCTAAGACTAGGTAAGCCGATTACAATTACATTTCAAGCCATTTTTTGAAGTAAATAGGTAATCAAAACTAATAGCGGAAACAAATATGAAAATCTCCCAAGACTGGTAGTACTGAGTAATGAACTCTAACTAAACACATAGAATGATCACGAGGACCGAATATACGATACTGTTTGATTTAACAGTACAATGAAATGAAAAGACTCCAAGGGACTGCGATGACCAAGCAACTCTACCTTGAATCCTTACAATCCCACTCTAATTCTGTCCGAGTCCGCTATCTCCAATACCTGACTCTGCACAAAAATGTGCAGAAGTATAGTATGAGTACACCACGGTCGGTACCCAGTAAGTATCAAGACTAACCTCAGTGGAGTAGAGACGAGGTACAATCAAGACACCCGCTAGTCTAATAGCCTGTGCAATAAGATATACTAAATAATAGGAAACAAATAACAATAAGGGCAACAAGAACACCATTAATAACGCTCAACAATTTATGAATATAAGTACGCCCAATTAAATCAAGTATTTCAAATAAATATATTTCACATATAACTCTTTCGAATAAATCTCTTTCAAATATAATCCCTTTAAATAAATATCTTTCAAATATGCTTCCTTTAAATAAATCTCTCTCAAATATAATTTCTTCAAATAAATACCTTTAGAGTGTAATTCTTTCAAATAAATCTTTTTGAATAAAAATCCTTCCAAATAAATATTTTGAATATAATTCTTTAAATTAAAAAGTTATCATGTGACACTTCATTTCATAATCATACAACTACAAGTCTCGGCCCATTTTTGTTTTTCATAAACACGGGCCTCAGTCCACTTTCATATTTCCACGGAACTTTGTGCCTATAATTAAATCATCATATTTCCCTCGGCACCTCGTGCCCTCATTTCATTTCGCAATTACACCGACGATTCACATGCCAATATTATCATTATTTACTCACGACACCTCGTGCCCACATTTCATATCATAATCCACCTGGCAATGGCCACATACTCCTAATTTCAATATAAATCGGGCTATTATCAATTTACCAACAACAAAACAAATTGCACAAGGTATAAAAATAAACACAAGAAAAATCACAACATCATATAAAATCACCAATGTAACCACTCCACAACATCACATATCATTCCTGACAATAACCACCCTTATCACTCTCTAATAATCACCCTTACCGCTCCGCCCAAACAATATTTCAACCAACACAACAACGGTGAAATGCCACCCTTATACCCACATAATATCAACATTGGAATGCCACCCTTATATCCTCAAAATAACAACTCACACAACACAACAATCTATACGGGAAATTATCACGGCAACATAACAAAAATCAATTCATATCATAATTTGCCCAATGGCCACAACAAATTCCAAAGATAGAACCAAATCAATTAATTTCACAACAAATAGCTGAAGGCTCCACGCAATGTGTATAACACCACAAAACAATCAACAAAGATAGAAATTATTCAGCATAAAGCAAAACCTTCGTTAATCCAAATTTAGATAATTATACTAACACTCCTTCTTAAGCTTGCTTAATTAATTATTTGCATAGAGAAAAATTCATAATGAAAATAAATTCAAGGAAATATCAAACCATCGAACTCACAGAATTCACATAAATATACAAGTAATAATTACATCGAATTGTCGTATAAAAACAAGTTCAATAAATGTGATTCAAGGCATGGCAATTATATGATTAAATATATTCCAACAATTATCCAATTTACTACACAATATGCCCAAGACTTTAATTCAATATATCTTGCACATATAAGCCCGGATACGTACTCGTCACCTCGCGTACACGGCTTTTCACATTTCACAAATGGCACATAACACTCGATGCCTAAGGGGTAATTCCCCCACTCGAGGTTAGGCAAGACACTTACCTTTTGAAGTTATGCCGATATTCCAAAAATTGCCTTCTTGCTTGAATTGACCTCCGAACCGCTCAAATGTATCCAATTTAATTGTATAACTTCATTAAAATTCATGAGAAATAATTCTGGATAATAATACGTCGACTTAAAAATTTATTTCAAAAAGTCAATGGGGCCCAACTTCTCAGAACCCGACATAATTTCACGAAATCCGAACACCCATTTCGATAAGAGTTCAACCATACCAATTTTATCAAATTCCAATAACAACTCGACCTCCAAATCTTAAATTTTTATTTTTTGGAAGATTTTGCAAAAAACTTGATTTCTTCCATTTAAATCCGAATTAAACGATGAATACAACCATGGATTTATGAAATATAAACACTTTCAGATATAGCACACTTACTTGAGTCGAAATTGTGAAGTAATCCTCAAAATCGCCCAAGAACAGAGCTCCAAAAATTCCAAAATGAAATGGCAAAATGACCATTTTTGGGTCTTAAGTTTCTGCCCAGTTTTCGCTTCTGCGAACTGACTTAGCGCTTCTGCGAGGTCGCTTTCAAGCCAAAATGCACTGCTACAAAGTCCCACAGTGTACTGCGAGAAACCATTGATCTTCCTCATTTCTCATTATTATCTCGTAAGCTTAGTGTAATGCAACTCTATTTATACTTCATAGTAGAACCTAAATATTGACGTTTCATTCTCACATTTGCAACTGTATATAAGTTTACTCAACAAAATCTTCCGGCATGTAAACCTGTCTTGACACCAACATGGGTAATTAAAATAGAAGTGAAGAAGAAATTTCGCATCTGTGTTCCAGTGATCGCACCTGCGATGTCGCAGGTGCGTAAACTTGTCCACTTCTGCGATGAGCTGCTAGCCTTCCCAATCTCGCTTCTGCGATGCTCATCTCGCTTCTGCGAGGTTGCACATGCACCCATAATCCCCCAGGTGCGATTCTAACAGCTGTTGCCCAGAAACAGCAGAAATTCCAGCACTCTTCAAGTCCAAAAATTAACTCCGTTAACCTTTCGAAATCCACTCGAGGCCTTCGATACCTTAACCAAATATACCAACATGTACAAAAATACTATACAAACTTAGTCGAGGCTTTAAACCACGTCAAACAATGCCGAAATTACGAATCACGGACCGAATCGAATTATGAATTTTCAAATCTTCCAACTTTTATATTTTGCAAATGCAAATCAAATCAATCCGGAATGACTTCAAATTTTGCACGCGAGTCATAAATGACGTAACAGAGCTATTCCAATTTTTGGAATCGAAATCCGACCTCGTTATCAAAATTTCCACCTTCGGTTGAATATTCCAAAAATTATCTATTTTCCAACTTTCACCAAAATGCGTCGAATTGTCCTACGGACTTCCAAATCCAAATCCGGAAACACGCCTAAGTCCGAAATCACCATACAAATCTATTGACATCATCAAAATTTAATTCCGAGGTCGTTTGCTCAAAAGTCAACTCTCTGGTCAACTCTCTCCACGGGCAAAGCAGCAAGCACAGAGAATTGAAAAGTTGAAGAAGTTACAGGCAAAGCAACAACAGAAGTTGAAATAGTCAAAGGAATAGACCAAACAACTTCTCTCAAAGAAGCAGGAGAGACAGCAACCAAAGGGACGTCGTCAGGAGCGAGATCAACACCCTCATGAATAGGGGAATGTGAAACATCATCAAGGACAGGGGGGTCAATCACAGACACGGAAGGAAAGGTAGAGGCTGTAAGCTCATCATCTAAAACCATTCGCCTTCTCCGTGGCCTGTGCACTAAAGCACCCTCTTCTTGTTCTTCTACGGAACGAGACTCACTAATCTTCGTCTTCGAGGAAGATGAACCAACAATAATTTCCTGGGCTTGAGCCAAGGAAATCTTCGGGATAGATGAAGCATACACCCCACGAGCAGAGAACCCTATTAAAAAGGGAAAAAAGTTAAACGACAAAAAAAGACTCGAGTAAGGAAAGAAGCAAGAACAAGAGCTTCACTTACCGTGGGTCTTTACTTGCCAACCATACCTCCCAGCGAGGTACTTCCAAGATCTCTCTTCTGAAGGAGCAACAGATAACAATTTTTCTACCCAATCACGAATACCAGGGACATTCTCAACAGTATTCATGATTGCTGAGAGAAGAAAAAAAACATATACGGTGTTAAATAAAACATCTCAAGTCAAAACAAGAAAAAGTAAATGTGAGCTAAAGCATACTCACGTGCGCGATTC